>KZ651419.1:407364-420442 GCA_001010745.2 Gerris buenoi | reverse complement strand
ATCTTGGATTTCCAGTACATCAGATCGAGTTGCTAATCTTATTTTTTCATTGGCCCAGCAGAGCGCACATTTTGCATATTTTTCTATATTTTTAGTAACAGCGGAAGTACAATTTTAGGGGGGGGGGGACACGCAAAATTTCTATGTTTTTTGACATAATGGCGCCGAAAATTAAACACTAAGCCTAAGTGGTATATATATTTTTAATCTACTCTTCAATAGCTTTCATTTGATACCCTACTCAAAATTGTAAAAAAATATTTTTTTCTCACGACTTGAATTATCCGCCATTTTGAAATTGAACAGCTGATAATTTTGAGTTCGCTATATTTTTCCTGTGTGCGCGTCAAAACGATTTTTCATACTGGAAAGTTTCATGTTTTTTATCTCTTTTGGTCCAAAAGTTTATTGGAAACCGCAAGTTATTGGAACCGTACAGAGTGACAGACAGACACAAGAACGAATAAGGGTTTCTTTTTTTTGTTTTTACCTACGAAACCCTAAAAAGATTGTTATTATACTCTTCTACTAGGTTTTCCCCGAAATCTAGTAGAAGTTTGTCCACAATTATGTATAAAACATGTTTAACCACTCTAGAATATAAACCAGAGGTTTATGCAGTTTCTGGTGAGTGGTTTAATCTTTTCATCTGTCCCAATTGCTTTTAAGATTCATCCGGAATCCATAATCTTATATTTTCAGACTACTAAATATTTTATTTTTTGTCATGCAGACAATGGATCACAAGGTAGAGTTCTCTAAATGGTGGGTCTCGGAATTCAAAACTGTAAAATTCCCTGCTCAAGGCACTGTTTTTGATTATTACATTGATCAGGACTCAAAAGAATTCACTACTTGGACAGAAAAACTTACTAAATTTGAACTGGATTCTGATCAACCTCTTCAGGTAAGAAGGGATTATAAATGATTTTCTTATTTGGCTTGTGTCTATCTATTTGCATAAATAAAATACTAGTAATGTCAAAATGGTGGATTTAATGATGTTTGTGAAACATGTATTTCCCTCTATGAGGTTTAAACAAAAATGAGAAAGTAACATCATTTGTAAGGTCCATAGGAGGATCCTTATAATTTCCTGCATCTGTTGTTAACGCATTTGACCTCGATTTGTTATTTGTATAAAAATATATCGATGTTACTTATAATACACAGAAAAAATATGGGGACGCCCCAAAACTGTGGTAAAAGTGCATACTTGGCCAATTATTTAAAAAAAAAAAAAAAAATCTCATTGTTATTTTTGAAATTTGAATTACAGACATTATTAGTGCACACTGCTGAGTCTATTCGTGTGCGGTATTTTGTTGATCTTTTGATGAGTAGGCAACACCCTGTAATGCTGGTAGGGAATGCAGGTGTTGGCAAAACTGTATTAATTGCAGAAAAACTACAGGCACTTCCTGAAAATTATGCTGTTACTAATGTACCATTTAATTTCTACACAACCTCAGGTGAGATATATATATATATTTTTAAATTAAATTTGTACTGATGTATTTTTAAATGCTCTTCAGACTAAACGTTTAATGGATGATATTTTAAATAAACGTAGGAGATGTGGGCATTCTAATAATGGTTCAATTTAATTTTTCATAAAATCATTTGAGTGATTTTGTGATTCTCTACCAGGAATGTCCTAATTCAGATGCATGATGTGCTTTATATAATATTATTGTTATAAAATGGAGACTCATATCTCCTAAAGGCAGGATTACAAGTCTATTATAGCTAAGATTGAAGATCGATGTGAGCTTATACTAAAACCATTAACATTTTAAAAACTATAGTTAATTAAATTTTTAGTATTGAAGATCAAAACACACTATTCAAAAATCAATCTATATTTATATCTGATTTTTAAAAGCCTGTAGCGGGGGGGGGGGGGGGAGACCACGAGACCACCAGAGTCAGTCTCATTTTTTAGTGCGGGAGCTGGAGGAGTCTCAAAGTGGTGCTGAACTAGGACCTATTTCACCTAAATATATCTTACTCATCATCACAAAGTGTAAAAATTTTTGTAAAATCCATTGATAATAAATCATAATTCATTTTAATTATATTTATATTTTATAAACTGGCACTACTACTTTTTTACTATTGAACACTATTAAAACACTGTTCCCTGTTGACTACCTAAATATAATCATTTAACCCTTCTTAATAAATATGGAGATTTGTAGATCTACTACTTTCTAAACATGTATATTTATTTAAATTTTATTTCTTCTGTAGAAATGCTTCAGAAAATTTTGGAGAAACCACTTGAAAAGAAAGCAGGTCGTAATTTTGGTCCTCCTGGAAATAAAACAATGATATATTTCATAGATGATATGAACATGCCTGAGGTAATAAATCTTTTACTCGTCACTTTTTTTTAGATTAACTAATCTTACTTTTTTGTATACATTTTACATCACAAGTCTGTGTTCAACTGCTCAGAATTGTAAAATTATAACATATTTATTAAATTTTCATACGAAACCAGGTATCTTCAAAATTTTGATCTGATCCTGAGGATTATTCTAAATTACCTTAAGTTGGTTCCATGTGCTGACGAATCAGAGGTGTGATATTATATTCTCCCTGATTCGTTAGCACATTTTACTAACTTAAGAATACTCCCAACTTGTTTAGTATTAATCTTCCGCCGTTTATTTTTAATTCTTTATAAAACTTTATTTTTGGTTCTGGATACAGATGATGGTTGCGTTATAGACGAGTACCTCAGAATTTAATAGAAAAGCCTTAATTTCAATTAAGTTGACTGAGGATTTCAAATTTTATTCTTACATTCTCATTTATCTAGTCTATTAATCTATAGAAAGTATTGTGATGGCTCAAAATTTTGAGAGTTGATCAAGATTTTGAGTTTGATTTTGAAGTATTGATGGATTTACATGTTTTTGGATTTATTTTTATGGCTGTTAGTTCGTTGTGTTTACATGTCGTGGAACCTAGGTTACATTCATGTTCAGAAAAGTTATTCTCTAAGGTGAAACCGAGAAAAATAAAAAATAAAATAAAATACATGGCTCCGACGATTTTGTAGTCCATTTTTACTTTTCCTACCATAGGAAGGAAAAGTTATTTTCCTACCATAGGAAGGAAAAGTTCTTTTCCCATTTTTACTTTTCCTCAACTATGGTAGGAAAAGTATTTTTATTTAAATTGCTAAATATTTCAAATAATTTAAGAAATTTTGTTGTATTAACACAATGTGTTGCTTTCTAATTATATTTTGTGTTAAACTCATTAAAGCAATAATATATCCTAAACAATTATTTTGAATTTTTATGTTTGGTTTAAAGGTTGATGCTTATGGTACAGTCGAACCGCATACACTTATCAGACAACATTTAGATTATGGCCATTGGTATGATCGGGGTAAAATGACACTGAGGGATATTCATAACTGCCAGTATGTAGCTTGTATGAACCCAACTGCTGGGAGTTTCACCATCAATCCAAGACTGCAGAGACACTTTTGTGTTTTCAGTATCAGGTAATATTTTAAATATAAATTAAAATAGGCATTGTGTGGCTATTTTATATAAGATAAGATGATGGTACAGAACGTTAATTTCTCTATTTTAAATGTTTAGGGCCGCTTTAATAGTTTTAACGATATTTATTGCTTTATAGCAGTGTCGCTGTTGGTTTTACTAATAATTTTTATTTGAAAAAAATGTTTGTCTGATCGAATAGGTGATGATAGAATCCGTTTCCTTGGACAACACTGTCCAAGCAACTTAGCCCGAGCATTAGTAAAAGGAACATGTATACAAAATTTTAATTAAATTGGTCAAGTTTTACTCAAGTTATCATTGGACTCGTAAATGTTACTGACAGACAGACAGGTTGCATATTTTGTTGAAAGTAAGGCTCGCTTGGTTTCGCTTGCTTCAATTAAATTTAAAACATAGTAAATTGTACACTACACCTTTGGAAACTAAATCATTAATTAATTTTTGGAGGAGAATAGAGAAAAACAAAGAAAAATCCATTTAAATTTTTATTCACAGCAAAATTTGAAAAGTAATAGGATCCACGCAAAAATAGAGTGAATGTTTATCAGTCTAGCTTATTTTATTATTTTTTTTTTAAATTAAATATTTTTAATTTATAATTTGGTTTTGGAACGAGTTATACAGTAATGCATACCTTCTTGTTAGAGAGTGTAAATTCTCTTCAGTTTATTTAATATTATAGAAATATTTTCACTTATAATTAGGATTTAAAGATCTGTTTGATGGGTAAAAATATATTCCTCTATTGTAGCCCAGCGGTATAAATCCTTTCATTTTTGGTCATTTTTGGACCGACATTCTTTCTGGATATTGTCGACTAAATTGACGTGTAAACCATCTTGGTCTAAGTTAAGTCTAATTTTCAGTTTTCCTGGAACTGAATCATTGACAGCAATTTATTCAAGTATATTAACTCAGCATCTCACTAACCCTGAGCATAAGTTTCCAGTGCTGGTGCAGAGAATTGCTCCTAATATTATACAAGCAAGTATAGCACTTCATCACAAAGTGCTTCAACTATTTTTACCCACTGCATCAAAATTCCATTACCTCTTCAATCTCAGGGATCTCTCATCTGTTTTTCAGGTAATAAGAAGCTTTAATCATGATTTTCCTAAGTTTTACCTTAATAGAATTTTTCAATTGATTTTACTATGAAACTTAACTTTACTCCTTATAAATGTAGAACAGTTGTTTATAGAATACTTCTTATTTTTCAGGGTTTATTATTTAGCACAACTGACTGTTTGCCTCAGCCTATTGATTTGATACATTTGTGGATGCATGAAACCCAACGAGTCTATGGTGATAAGCTTATTGATGAAAAAGATTCTGATATTTTCACCAAAATACAGATTGATATTGTTAAGAAAAATTTTGATGTAAGTAATTATTGTGATTTTTTATATAGAAGCAGTTATTAAATTATTTTTAATTTTATTAATGTATTAAGGACTATCCAATCACGGTGTAGTTTCAAGAGCAGTATTGGATTATTTATGGGATGACGATGAAAATGAAGCCAAGATTGTGTGATTATTTTCAACTTATTAAAGCTTTAGAAGATATGAGAGGCCTTAATAGTTGAGTCTAGGATTTTTGAAGACAAATGAAGTATATATACATATCAGTTAGGAATGTTAATTACTTATTATTTTATTTTTAAAATGCTCTTCCTGTAATGTGCCATCCAAGGAAGTAGATGTCTAGTTGATTATAGCTGATAAAAACAGGCTGAAGTAAAAGATGAGTATGACTCCAAAAAGTGTGATACAAAAATCATCTAAGACAAATGGCCAACTAACTCTGTAGCAAAATAGCCCATGGATGGTTTAGGGCTGCCAAAGAGCTTATACAGTAATATATGTTATGGATCACACAGGGTTAGTGTCGCACTCCATCAGCTGACATTTTAAGACAAATAATTTGAAGGTCCCTCCGTCTAAGACAAAGAAAGATACCATTTATTCAATGCTATGATGATTTTGAATGAATATAAAATGGAAATGCAGGCACCTAGTAAGATGTAAAGATTACAGATGGTCAAAAGAAATAATAGAATGGACTCCTTGGGAATAAAAGAGAAAGAAAGGAAGGAAAGAAAGGAAAGGAAAGAAAGGAATACCAAGGACTAGATGGGACCAAGATATGAGGAGATGCTGCGGCAGTGTGGTTTGGAGAAGAGTAGCCCTAGATAGAGCAGAATGGAGAAGGATATCATATGGCTTCTACGACTAAGACGTATAATTCCTTAATCTATTAGAAAATTAATATTGGATGGAAATTTCTTAGACTGAGCTCTCCTTCTTTCTTCTACTTTTGTAATTAGCTAAAGTAAGTGGTGAGTAGGTTGCTACATGCCTTAGGAATATTGTTTTTTCCCTCTTTACCTGTACATTTTTGCCCTGCTTTTATTTTTAAACTACATATTATATTATTACTGATGTGAAGAAGTAAGATACCGTATCATGTTTCGCAATAACTTGATTCAGTTGTAATGCCTTACAACCTCAGGGGATCATTTTCAATGCCGGGTAGTAGAATTTGAGCCAAGTTCATTCGCTCTGGTGTTTGTGTTGTGCATTAAAAGCAGATATTGCCTTACGAAACGATTGTGAATAGGCAATATCTCTCTTCAACTCCACTGCTTTGTTTTAAGATATATTATTATTTACTCATTTAAATGTATGGTTGTTCTTACATAGCCTGTTTATTACCTGTGTATACATAACAACATCTAGATTTTTTTACTGTATTTATTTTTCAGTAGTACATACAAAATACTATTACAAAATAATATTACAAGAATTAACAGTAAATATGTAAGAACTACTCTAAATAATTTCCATTAATACACTATAAATATTTTTTCATTTCTCTAACAAGGAATAATAGCTTGTCCTAACAACATATAATATTTTGTTAGCCTAATCCCAACCAAACTGGCCAGGAGGCAGGCGAGGTATTCTAATACACATAACAACATCACAATTATTTTATTTTGAATGCGTGCATGATGTTTTCTTGGTTATTCCTTTCAAGTCTCGCATGTCATATAATATAAACACAGGATGTTCCTATAATTCCGAATTACTTTTCTCTTTAAGATCATAACTAATTTTATATATAATTAGTATTATATATTTTTTAATGAGAACCATATTTAAGAAAGTAAAAATGAATAACGATCTATGACTAGAGATTCAAATTATTAATATTATTATTAAAAAAAACATTGTGAACGACATATAAAAAATATAAACTGCTGTTGATGGATTGAACTTGGATTTCTGGGTTTATGGTCTAAGTTTCTAACCACTAAGTTAATTTAGAACTAACCACTCTAACTCAATGGTTACAGCACTGTGTGATAAGCCCATTGATCCATGATAAATCCACATCTACAGGGTATATTTTTGAGTATTTTCCTCTTCTTCTAATAAATGAAAAACATACTAAAGTTTTGTAGTTTTATTTTTAAAAATTGCCTCTTTTTTGTTCTTTCTAAAAAAAAGTCAGATGTACAAGAGACTGCAATAAACTTTGTGTTGATGCAAAGAAGAAAAATTATTCAAATTTAAAAAAAAAAAAATGTTAAGATTTAATAAAATTTATTAAAGATTGTTAATCCGGGTACACATGATCCCTTAGGCCTAACATTTTAGCCTGAACAGCTCGCCTGAAGACCTGACGCCTGAGGCTTTCTGAACCAGCACAACCGATCATGCGGCAGGTATTTAGACCCACTTTTCAGTTTAAACTGACAGGTCTGCCTGATGGTGTGTGACCGGCTTTAGTTATGATAGAGGAGTCTGTCCACTTAAATCTAATCTTCTCAATTCATTTTCAAATTATTGATAGGACATCATCAGTGATAGAGCAGATGCTATAAAAAGACTCTTAACTGGATTTAAGTGATTAAATTGCTTAGGATCAGGTGACACTATTCTTTCTTATGAGATTGAGGTTAGTGTTGATGCTCTTCAGTGTTGGGTCATAAAGGGGTAANCCGGTACAAATCTTGCAATCGAATTTTAACTAACATCCCGAGTAGCATAGACATTTGAAACTTTCAGAACAGCTCAGGAACCAATGACAATGCATTATTTTAATACTTTTAGTTATTTTTCAGCAGAATTTAATTCGTTTACAGCATATTTGCTGAATGAAAAGTTAGTTCGGTCTAGTTCTATGTCATTAATGTTGACTTGTAAGATTTGTGGAAAAATGAAAGCTTAAATTCGGGACAAGGTATCAAAAACGTCAGAAGAAATCATTATCCAGTGTAGCTTATTAGGTAGAGCGCTAGACTGGTAATTTAGAGGCCCGTGGTTCAAATCCCGGCGCTGGAGCATATTTTTCTCTGTATGTTTCCCGTAGTTAATAATAATTATAATTTGATTAAAATAAAAATTATATGTTCCGTAGTATGAATACTACCAATAACGTAAAAATGAAGTAAAATTATAGTTTATATTTGCATTATTATTAAACAGTTGTCAATGTAGCCTATTAAATTAAATAATCTTCAGCACTTTTGTACTTTTTCAATGCCCTTCACTACAGCGAAACAAGTGTTTTAAGGGCATCCTGGAGGGTGAAGACTATGTGGCACACCACAGCTGTGAAAATGTGGAGGAAGATCTGTGATACCTATGTATTTGACGCTGGGGAATGGAGTAAATAAGACCCAACACTTAAGAGTGTCAGTATTTTGTATTCAAGCTACCCTTGTAAACTCAACTTAATAAGACATCTTACAGCTAGTGTTTTAGCAATGATGAGACCTATCAATAATTTAATTACTATTACTCAATGATTTTATTTAGAGGCTATCTTTCTCAGACTTATTATGGTCATAAATGATAACATTTATATGATAAAGTGTTAATTTTTCTATTTAATTCAGAATTAGAGACATCAATACATTTTACAGACACAATTTACAGTTGTTTAAAGTTTAATTTTCTTTTTCTTGATTTTTTTAAATATATTAAAATGTTTTTTTCTTTATTTATTTTAACTTTTGATTTCTTTTTTATCTATGTATTTTTGTGCATTTTTTTTTTATCTCTGCCTGTTGATTTTTTTCTATTCCAATTTATTAAATTTTAATATTCTCTTTTTCTCTCTTATTTTAATACTAAGTTGAATTTTTGAGTTTTATATTTTATTTTTACTTTTTTTTTTAAATTATTTTTTTATCTAACTAGCTTCAATATATTTCTGGCATTAGCAGTTTTATATGATTACATTTGCTAAGAATTATTAAAAAGTTTAATTTTACTATGAAGAAAAGAACTTACTTTCATAATTATTTGATTTTATGTATATGACGTTGAAAGTTAATCTTTTTAGTAATTCTAATTTAACTTAAATTTATATTTATATCTTATACTCTTATCGGATATTTTATTCTAATATTTGCTCCGATTTTTATAATACCACAAAGCAACAAGGAATATAAGAATACTTTCAATAAATGAATAAATATTTTTTGTTTTTTAAATGATGCACAAAATATATTTTGAATATAAACAACTACATAATATATTCTTACTCCCTCATTAAAAATTCCCGCTATTATTTGTATCATGTGCCACATGTTTGTGATTTTAAGAAAAATAATAAATAAAATAATTCTGTCCAGATTCTATTGCTGCTATTTGATAAGAATATATGAGTTAACTTTTTAAAAATCTTATTTTATGAAGAGTGTCTTAGATGTAAAATAATAACATTAAGCATTATTACATTATTTAACTGACAATTTATTAAAAATTGGTGTGTAGTATGTTTTTTTAATTAAATTTTATCTTATAATTACTCTTTATTGAAGGATGTGGATGAGAGTTTCCTGATTATCAATCCAAATATTTACTGCCACTTTGCTCAAGGGATTGGAGAACCTAAATATATGCCAATTAGGGACTGGGAACAGCTGTCGGGACTTCTTCAGGAAGCTTTAGTATCATACAATGACCTCATTTCAGCTATGAATCTTGTTCTTTTTGAAGATGCCATGATGCATGTTTGCAGGTATATTGGTTATTTTTTCTTTTTTGTATTATTTTTACTTGTATTATTTTCTAAAAGTATGACTAATGCCACTCATTTTCTGTCACACATAGGCTGATAAATGGCAGGTCTCACATTTAGTCTAACTTTTAGATTACAGTTACCTACCTCCATTTTATTTTAATACATTTGAGGCCAAAAACAGCTTTCACTTTCAACCATTCTGATGAGATTCATATTTAGTTTATTTTTTTATTTTTTTTATTATAGAATCAATCGAATTCTAGAGTCACCAAGAGGAAGTGCAATGCTTGTTGGAGTTGGTGGCAGTGGCAAACAGTCATTAGCAAGATTAGCTGCTTATATCTCAAGTTTGGAAGTTGCTCAGATACAACTCAGAAAGGGCTTTGGTGTTTCTGATTTAAGAGTAAGTGGTTTAGGTTCCTTTTTTTGTAATAAAATATATTGTCATTTCATTAGTTTAGATGAGAGGGTCCATTGTAACTAATAACAATCATGTTTTGATAGTTGGAGATCTGTGTTCAATTAACGTACCCAGCAATGGGCCCTGTGTTCTTTGTTCGTCCAGCATCTTCATATAAATGGGTTGCTACTTAGTGATTTGGTGCCCATCAGGTTGTAAATGTTAATTGTATTGTTTATACAGCTAATGGAGCGACATGCCAACCCCATTTCTTTAATAGTCTTTTGGCAGGCTATAATTTTATAGCCTTTTGGCAGGCTATAATTTTATAGCCTTTTATAAGCCTTTTGGCTAAGTCAAGCCAAGTCTTTCACGGGTTATTGCACCATGGATTACTATTTATTATTACATTAAATAATTTTCAAGAGTGGCATATATGTTATTTTCTAGATGGAACTGTCAAATTTGTACTCTAAGGCAGGGTTAAAGAATGTTGGAATAATGTTTTTGATGACAGATGCTCAAGTGGCCAATGAACATTTTCTTGTTCTAATTAATGACATGCTTGCTTCTGGTGAAATACCTGATCTCTTCTCAGACGATGATGTAGAAAACATTGTCAACGGAGTTAGAAATGAGGTAAGCTTAATCTGATTTTAATGAGTAGCGAGGAGCCTTAAAAATAGTTTTCTTTTTACATTTTTATAATGCTCTTTATTTTTATCAACAGGTGAAAAGTTCAGGGCTAGTGGATACTAAAGAGAATTGCTGGAAGTTTTTCTTAGACAGAGTTCGTCGGCAAATGAAAGTTGTTCTTTGCTTTTCACCTGTTGGTTCCACTCTTAGGATTCGGGCAAGAAAATTCCCTGCTCTAATCAATGCTACATCAATCAACTGGTTTCATGAGTGGCCACAGCAAGCTCTCATATCAGTCTCCATATCCTTCCTTAAAGAAGTTGTTGTACTTCACGTAAGTATCTTTTATATTTTTAAATTAATTATAATTTTTTATTTGCATTAACAAAGCCATCTAGCCTTAGCTTTTAATTTTTTTGACGCATGTATTAGATATTCTTTACATTGATAAAATAAAATGTAGGCATTAATAAAAAAATTTCGTTTTATATATTCATTTTAATTTGTTAATTATGTAGTTTGCTATTGGTTTATAAGATTGTTAGTGGAGAGTAAATGTTAAATATGTGATAAGTTACCAAATAGGTAATATTTTAGTGACCAAAGAAATATTTATTTTAGAATTCGATTATGTTTAAATTGTAGGACTAGCTCAGAGTTTTCATTAGGCTTGAGGATGACCCAAAAAGGGTTGAAATATAGCTAAGGATGATTTGAAGGATTTTTTTTTTTTTTAAATTATCCCTAAAGTGGCCCACCTATAAATCACATACAGAACTTAGCTTTTAATATTAAGCTTAATTTTCACATATTGAAACAATATGTGGTGGTGTGCTGTAAGAAATATGTGGTGGATAACAGAGTGGAATCAGTAGAATCTAGACCTGTACAGACTTAACTTGGTGTTTTGACTTCCATGGTTTCTCTCGTGATACGTCTTGGTTTTCTGGTGAAACCCTGTCACGAAGGTATTCCTTTGCCGGTGTTGTTTAACGTTGGAAAGTGTTAGTGTTGACGTGGCACAGTACCCAACCAGAGGTTTCCTGGTCGGAACTATCGGTTAGTCTCTCTTAACGAGGGTCTTATAAAATAGCAAAGATAATAGGTGCCTAAAGGCACTGACTATGACTGAGACAAAATTAATCATTTAAAATTAGGCCTATGGGGATTTCTTTTCATCTTACATCTGATATTAAGAGAAAGTATTTTATTATTACCTGTTACCCTAACTTTGCAAGCATTGATTATTATTTTTATTAGGGTTTCAGAGGATTTTTTTAAAAAGTTAAAAATATAATTTTATAAAAAAGGTTTAAATTCACTTTTTAATAGTTAAATTAATTAAATTTTGTGACAATAATATTATTAGTTTCACGCTGTGATTTTACAAAAATACCAGTTTCACTTTTTCTGTTGTTTGCAGGAAACTTACAGCTCATCTGTAGCACATTTCATGGCACACGCTCACTCACAAGTGAACACAATGTCGAGAGTATATCTACAGAATGAGAAACGGTATAATTACACTACTCCCAAGTCCTTCCTTGAACAGATATCTCTCTATTCCAGACTTTTAACTATGAAGAGTAAAGAGTTAAACTCTAAGATTGACAGACTTCAGAATGGTCTTGAAAAACTAAAAGATACTGCTGAACAGGTACTTAATGGCTTAATTTAGTTCATTTGGTAAAAACTTTAAGTTAAAATTTGGTGTAGAAAAGAACAGACTAAACACAAGATGATCTTATTTTAAATACCAACTCAACAAACCATTGGGTAGCATTTAGGCTGGCAGGTGAGAATATAGGTTGAAGCCAAGAAATGTGCTATGACACTGGTGGGTTTGACTTGAGAGTAGATGAGCTTGAGGCAGCCTCTCTGAGAGTGATCTGAAAGTAAAGATATGATGTATGATGTATATTTGTTTATATATTATCTCCTAAGGCCTCTTGCCACTAAGGACTAGTCTCCTTCTTTCTTCATTGCTCTTTAATTTAAATATTAAAAAAAGCTGGCTTCTCATTGTTGTGCTCTCTCACTCTAGCTGAAATGTTAATGTCCAATTACCGTTAAGACTGAGGTTATAATATATAGAGGTCAACTTTGCGACATCGGCAAATAATACCAACCAACCACACTGCATGAGCTTACATATCACACCTAAAAATATTCATTTACTTTTGTGACTTGTTGGTCGTAGTCATCTTCCTTAATAAAAAAATATGTGTGGTGTCGTGGGACACCCGGTAAGAGTTCCTTACGCTTTTCATTAAATATAAATTATAAAATCACAGTATTAACTACTTATACATGGTGGAGTTAGAAAAGAGACAAAATTATAAGTAACTAACTATTTGTTCTAGCGGAGTTAAGGCAAAATGAAATGAAAAGCTTTTTATTATCTTTGAAGTGAGCGTCTTTCAATAAATAATGTATTGTATATTGAGAAAAA
>KZ651419.1:385232-403953 GCA_001010745.2 Gerris buenoi | reverse complement strand
CTGCAAAATCTCTAAATTAATCATAAAGTTAAAATTGCTTTAACTTTTGAACGGATAGAGATAAAATAGTAAAATTATACATATTCTTGAAGGAAATTTAATGCTTTATAACTTTTTTCCTCATAAATATTTTGTAGGATGAAGGGCCGTAGAGTTAGCTAGTCAAATAAGGAAAAAAACCTGAGGCAAAAATGATTTTTTTAAAAATTGGCGACATTTGAGCTAGGATATCTCAAAAACTATGTGAGTTAGCGAAAAAATTAATATAATCAATCTTGTGGCAAATTTTGTCAGCTTTAATTTTATATAGAATAGTCTTATCGCTAGGTCGCATAGTTCCCGAGATATAAGTGAAAAACCGAAATTAGGGACCTTCTACGTGCCCCCCCCCTCCCCCTGCTCACCTCCTAGGAGTGGGGACTTTTAGTATGTTTACCTCCTAACTAGTCCAAACAAAGTCCCAAAGTCAAAAATTGTGTTCCTTCTATTTCCCTCTACAACTATTTATTGACTGGACTATAACTATTTTGAGTATGACATATGTTCATAAGTTTTTTTTATGATTATTGGTGTTTATATTATTACCTAAAAGTTAAAAGTGATATAAATTTGTTCATCAACAGGTTGATGATTTAAAAGCAAAGCTTGCCATTCAGGAAATTGAACTTAAAGTAAAGAATGAAGCAGCTGATGCTCTTATTCGAATAGTAGGAGTTGAAACTGATAAAGTCTCCAAAGAAAAATCTATGGGTTTGTCTGTATTAAAAGCTTATGAGTAGAAATGCTTGTAGAATAATGTCATATAGATAGAAATTCAATAATATGTTAATCACGGCCATTCTTATTTTACCTTGAGGCTATTTCATTTTGGTCAAATTTTATATTTCCTTGAATTAGTTGCAGATTTTTCTTTTCCTGATATCACTCTTTAGCCATGAGTTCCCTCTTACACTTTTTGTAGTGCTCCAATTTTTTTTTTTCTATCCTGATTTTTTCTTATGAAATGTTTAGCTGATGCTGAGGAGAGAAGAGTTGGACTCATTGCAGATGAGGTGACGAAAAAGCAACAAGATTGTGAAGAGGATTTATTGAAAGCAGAACCTGCACTTCTTGCTGCACAGGTTTGAATTATAGTTCTATTACATTACTCTAGTATTAGCTCAATAGCTAGAGCACTTACCTAGAAAATAAGGAATCTGTATTTTGAATCCCAATAGCAGGGGCAGTAGTTATGTATTCCTTCCTTCTTTTTCATTTCAATTCGCAGATAAGGTGGGCTATTAGTTTTTTAATTTATTTTCAGTTTTAGGGGTTAAAATGGAATTAGAGTGTAAGAATAGTTATTCCTGAAAAAATACTTTGGATGAAAAAATTATTAAAGTATTTTCATTGAAAAGAGAGGGAAACAAATTGAGTGTTAAAGTGTAAAGAAATTCTTAAGTATGTTCTAATGTTTAAACAAGTATAATTTTTAGTATTAAAAAAACGTAGTTCTCCTTTTGAATAATCTTATTTGTTTAATTCCCATTGATGACACTTGGTCGCACCAAAAGTATTAAGTAAGCTTATTTGAAAAACGGTATTTATCAGTCAGGAGCCCTCCCCAGTTAGAAGTGGTTAGAGATCACCTCCAACTAACAAGTACCGAAAAAACTAAATAAGAAAGCACCAGAGTTATTACTATTGTAGTAATGAAAGATACTGGGTCAGCATGTTCAATTTCCATCCACTGTTCTACAAGATCTGTTTATCTGTTGCAAGACTAGCAGATGCCATTTCGATTGAGTAGCTACTCATTCAGTTACTTCTTAAAGCTTGGTGTACACTGATTAAGTATCTTACTGCAAATGGAGAGCTAACGTAGCCGAAGGTGCAGGTCCTGACTGGTCTGCAATGTATGAATTGAGAGCGACACACAAGGTTTTGGTTTCGATCCCGTAGTATGGTGCTCTGATTTACATCTATAAATTGAAGGCAGAGCAGAGTGAGGCATCTCAGAAGGGGTTCTTTGTCATGGTGCTCTGATTTGCATCTATGAGTCAAAAGCATTACAGTGAAATGGGTCCCACACCTGTTCATTATTGACCACTCAATACTCGCTTCTGCAATACAATGTACAGTGGCATGATGTGTGAAGTGGCTGGAACTCTCCACCACAGGGCTAGTAAAATGGGCTTAAAGAAATGCCTAATTGCTAGGTTCGAACAAATGGTTTGGCCTACCCTTTTAGTATTTGTACTCTGATCTACTACTACTTTTACCCCCATGTAATTACTAATTTACATGTTTTTTGTGGTTATTATGAAGATATAAGCATACAAATTTCAGTTGTGCAATGTGTTTTAGAACATAAATACCTTTCATACAGTGAAGACTACATTCGTTTTCAATTACGTTATTTATGTATGTTAATGCTATGTGTAATTACAGCAAGCTCTGAATACTCTAAACAAGGCCAACTTGACGGAGTTAAAGTCTTTTGGTTCTCCTCCAGGTACTGTTACTAATGTAACAGCTGCTGTTATGGTTCTTCTAGCTCCTAATGGAAAAATACCTAAAGATAGAAGCTGGAAAGCAACTAAGGTGAAGGAAACTATTATTTTACATCCCATTTATATTTTAATTAAGTTTGTCTCTAAATTTTCCTTGAAAGTTATAGCTCTCAAGTAGTTATTTTTTTCAGAATATTAAATACAAGCGACCTACTAATTTTTTCTCAGTAAAGTATAATTTTTGTTATAGATTATGATGGCAAAAGTGGACACATTTTTAGATGCTCTTGTTAAGTATGACAAAGAGAATATTCACCCAGAAGTCATGAAAGCAATTCAACCCTATTTAAATGATACAGAATTTGATCCTGATTTTGTCAGTACAAAGTCTGCTGCAGCTGCAGGTGATTTGAATAGAAGATTAGTTTAAAATTGTTATTTATTTTTGGAACGAAGTTCCTTATGGCACGTTCTGGAGCCCGGGAGTGAATCCGAAAAAAACGACCAAAATCACCATCACGCAAAATCCGTCACGAAATCTACAGATGACGACAACTTGAGTAAAAGCTCACCGAGTTAGATAAAATGTGGTACACATGTTCATTATACCAATGCCAAGGCTGAGTTCATCAGAAAACGTTATCCACCCAAGCGTTCACTCTCAACGCTCGCGTAAACGTAAGCTTCTAAAGACGGGAAAAAGTGTTATTAAGGAAGCCTGTTACTTGACTTGTTTTTAAATTAATTTTTTACGTAAAAAATTAATTTCTAATTGATTGTACTAGGTACAGGTACTAATTGGGTACTTTATAATTATAAGCGTTATTTCTCGATCAAGTTCTATGTCATTAATGTTGACTTCTAAGATTTGTGGAAAAATGAAAGCTTAAATTCGGGACAAGGTATCAATAACGTCAGAAGAAATCATTCTCCAGTGTAGCTTAGTTGGTAGAGCGCTAGACTGGTAATTTAGAGGCCCGAGGTTCAAATCCTGGAGCTGGAGTCTACTATTTTTCTCTGTATGTTTCCCGTAGTTAATAATAATTATAATTTTATTTAAATTAAAATTTAAATGTTCCGTAGTATAAATACTACCAAAAATGTAAAAAAAAATAATTTTGCATTAACTCCGCTAGGTACAAAGAGTTAGTTACTTTTAATTTTGTCTCTTTTCTAACTCTGCCATGTATTAGTAGTTAGCAACGTATACATACTTAGCAGTGTGATTTTATCATTTATATTTAATAAAAAATATAAGGAACTTCGTTCCTACCAGGTGTCCCGCGACACTACACGTATTTTTTTGTGTTTGTAATTATTTTAGCCCCTCTAGCAGCCTTTCCGACTAGAATTACCTTCTCTGGAACTTGGGGTCTCCATTATAATGCCAGTCCTGATGACAGTGGATCATGTATGGTGGAAACTATGCTTTCGGTGGGCTTGGTACTGATAAGGGAGGAGGAATTCGGTTCTCTAGGTTGGGGGTTGAGCGTGCAAGTCATTAATGCACAACAAAATCAGTGTTGGATTTGGAAGGGATTAGTAGAGCAGGCCAATAGTCCAGTCAAATTAGACAAATTAATGACCAAATTGCGGAATAATTCAAAGTGAGCTGAACTTTTGCGTACACCTTTATTTAGTGTTTTCAAACAACATCCAAAAAGTACCCTTGATTTGACCTTGAGCTTCACGATATATAAGGCTCAGATGAGGCCAAAATTGAGTTTTTCGCTTATATCTCCTTTCCTATTGAGTTTAGGCATTGGATAGTCCTGTGAG
This sequence comes from Gerris buenoi, assembly GCA_001010745.2. NCBI lineage: Eukaryota > Metazoa > Arthropoda > Insecta > Hemiptera > Gerridae > Gerris > Gerris buenoi. The sequence goes on along the minus strand of KZ651419.1, from coordinate 399,682 downwards.
AAATTAAAGAGGAGGAAATTCTAAACAAAAAAGTATTCTTGTAGTTTTTTTGTAAAACCAACCGTTTTTGTAAAAACTCGCTGTGAAATTTGAAATGAAGAATAACGCTACAGAAATACTGAGTTCCGCAACTCATTTGAGGTCTGATATGTAAAAAAAAACATAAGCCGAATTGAAGGGTCTTCTTTGAACAATATTACAACAACAAAGTTCCCAAGATAAAATATTNAGTTCCGCAACTCATTTGAGGTCTGATATGTAAAAAAAAACATAAGCCGAATTGAAGGGTCTTCTTTGAACAATATTACAACAACAAAGTTCCCAAGATAAAATATTTTAAAAAATTGCTAAATAAAGCCAATAAGAAAATAGGAAGGTTATGTACCACAAACGCAAACATTGGAGAGAAGAGAGTTAAATTTCACTCAGGTATCTTGTTCCCCTTTACTGTCTACCTCTACCACTTATTCTTACTCTGCTACATCTTCAATCTACATCTATTCTTTACTTCTAGTCCTTTTTAATTATTATAACGAGAATGATAATATAAATATATCTTAAATAACTACCTAGTTTATCTTTTGATAAAATATAAAATAATATGTCATTATAGACATTTTAATGCATATTCAATTTTATGCACTATATTATTATAATTAGTTACATTTGTCATATTGCCAATAAGATACATTTTTTAATACCCTTTTTGCATATTAAAATAAAATAGTTTTTCAAGAATTAAATTAAATTTCAATTGAATTATTGGATTTAATTAACAATTATAATAACTAGTTTTGTATAATGTTATTTATTTAATTTCAGCCACTCTTGGGTTTGCTTGATAATATATAAAAACGAAATATGTAAAAATAACGAAATAATAAAAAATGTGATAAATACATGTATATTTTATTAACTATTGTATTGTGTTATGCATTTATAAAAAAGTAATAAATGAATAGTCATAGTGGATAGACAAAAGAGGGCTGAATGAGTATAGGAAGTAGAGGTGGCAAGCCCGATCTTACCCGAAGACTCTCATACTCATTGCTTCGGAAACCGAATGTTCGGTTTATTAGGGCCCTAGCCACGCCCACTCCGTCTAGAAGCTTTCAATCCCAACTCTTTAAAAGAAAAGGGTAGATTTTTCCCTATCATCATCAACATTTTTCGGTTTTCTGAAGGTTTATTTTGTTGAAGAGCAAAAATATTAAGTGATATCCGCCATCTTGGTTGTGTGCATATCGTTCTCTTAAGTTTTTTAATTAATTTAATTACCTTACTGTGTATAAAGACATGGGTAAGTGCAAAACTTGTGCTAAAGACTTTCTAGAAGATAATGAGTATGCTACTTGCGACGGCTGTGCAAGCAAATTTCATGATAATTGTGCTAAAATTTCGGCCACGGAGAGACGAGTTTTGGAGCTAAAAAACAAACGTACTCTTAAATTCTATTGTACTGACTGTAGATCACTTTCTGCTATTAACGTTTGTGACATGTTTAACTATCTTAAACAAGAAATTTTAAAACTAAATGATAAAATTGACAAAAGTTTGAATTCCCACGTCAAAGAGGCGGACACAAATGAGATTATCACAAAGGAAATTCAGACTATAATTTCGGCTGAAAACCATAAAATAAACGAAAAATTGTTAAATTTGGAAAAGAACAATGACGAAATTTTATTAAAAATTAAAACAATAGACACAGAAACTGTTATTAATTCAGTTTCAGTAGTTAATGAGAGTGACGTTGACGAAAATTCTGATAATAAAGCCGGTGATAAGAAGGTTGAAGAGCGCACTGATAACAGCAGTGTTGCCAAAAATTCAAAAAAGCTTGCGGAAAATTCCCGCCAAAATTCAAATAAAACTGAAAAAAGTAAACCTAGTTTCGCCCAGATCGCCGCTAAAGGTAAAAATACGAAAATAATTGGAACTAATACAGATAATAAAGACCTTTTAGGTGTAAAAAAGGCTTGGATATACTTAGGCAAAGTTGCTCAGGGTACTACAGCAGAAAAAGTAGAAGATTTTATTAAAAAACACATGCCTAAATATAATATTAGTGTCACTAAACTTGAATCTAAAGGTCTTAACAGTAGTTTTAAACTTGGTGTTGACTTTCACTTAAAAGACGAGGTTATCAATCATCCTGCTTGGCCAGCAAATGTAATGTTGAGTCGTTTTTTATTCCCACGAAGGAAAGGAGCGGAACTACCATCATAAATACTCAACATAGCATTGAAAATTGTAAACAAGATTGTTTATTGTACAGTAATGTTCAATCCTTAAAAAATAAATTTTTAGAACTCGAAGAAAATTTAAAGTGTAATAAAAATATAAAAATTGTATGCTTAAATGAAACCTGGTTGCATGAAGAAGAAAATAAGTTGTATGTACCAAAAGACTTTAGAGTTGGATCTTATTATAGCAGACCTAGTAGGATGAGAGGGGGCGGAGTTTCTGTTCTTACTCACGCTTCACTAGGTAAAGTAAAGAAAATTGAGAAAATAGAAAAATTAGGTGTTGACAGGGATTTTGAAGTGGCAGCGGTGCACATTAAAAAACTTAAATTGGCTGTTTTATGTGTTTATAGGTCGCCTAATGCAAATAGTACCCTGTTTTTTGAAAAAATAGAACAATGTCTGGAATTAGCCTACTCTATAGCTCCTTCGGTCTTAATTGCCGGCGATTTCAATTTCGATTTTATGAATACATCTGATAAAAGTGCTGCTGAATTGATAAACATTATGAAAAGTCATGGACTTCATAAGTCTTGGAATAAAGTTACTCGCCCTTTGAGCAACACTTGTCTGGATAATATATTCACTCAAGATTTATCCAGTGAAACTTATGAATATGAACATCAATTCTCCGATCATATTGCTTTAATGCATACAATTAGAAACACTAAAATGAGGAAAAATAATTACACCATCACTTTAAAAAGGTTTATTAATGAGGAAAATAAACAATTACTCCAAACTATGTTAGATAAGTTTATACAACATCAACAGCTGCATGGATATGAAACTGAGTCTTCTTGTGAGGCTGGGTGGAAACAGTTTATTGACATCATTACGACCTGTATACCTGAAACAAAATGTAAAGTTAGAATTAATAATAAAAATATGTTAAAAATTAAGTCACCTGAACTAAAAGAATGGAAAGAAAAAATACTTACCTTGAAAGATACTATGAAGGATTTGAAGATAAACAGCTCACATCTGAAANAATTTAATGAAGAACAAACGTGTAAATAACCATAATTCATCTAATATCAATACTTTTCGAGATATTTGGAGAAAATAAAAAAAAATACATACTACCCCTCTGTGGTTAATGTACCCGGCTGTGGTACATAACCTTCCTATTGGCTTTATTTAGCAATTTTTTAAAATATTTTATCTTGGGAACTTTGTTGTTGTAATATTGTTCAAAGAAGACCCTTCAATTCGGCTTATGTTTTTTTTTTACATTTCAGACCTCAAATGAGTTGTGGAACTCAGTATTTCTGTAGCGTTATTCTTCAGTTCAAATTTCACAGCGAGTTTTTACAAAAATGGTTGGTTTTACAAAAAAGCTACAAGAATACTTTTTTGTTTAGAATTTCCTCCTCTTTAATTTCTTACAGGACTATCTAATGCCTAAACTCAATACGAAAGGAGATATAAGCGAAAAATTCAATTTTGACCTCATCTGAGCCTTATATCTCGTGAAGCTCAAGGTCAAATCAAGGGTACTTTTTGGATGTTGTTTGAAAACACTAAATAAAGGTGTATGCAAAAGTTCAGCTCACTTTGAATTATTCCGACGAAAAATCCTTATTTGACTGGACTACAAGGCCCACCATAGGATGTAGGGCCAAGCGGAAGAAAAGAAAGATGATTTAAATTTGATCTACATTTTTTATATATTTCAGGTTTATGTGCATGGGTAATTAATATAATTAAATTCTATGAAGTTTACTGTGATGTTGAACCAAAGCGTAAGGCTCTTGCTGCAGCAAATCAGGAATTGGCTGCAGCTCAGGACAAACTGACTATCATCAAAGCTAAAGTGGCTGTAAGTATTATCTGTAAGAAATTAGGCCATTGCTAAAGGTCAACTTTAAGGATTTGAAGAATGTCTCTTCACAAAATATATTCTCTTTTTATCAAATTAACTTTTGCCTTTATAGCTGTAAGAGTTACATTAATTAATTTGAGTAAGGAAAGTTTTTATTATGTTAGAAATCAATGTAAAAGCTAATATAATATTGTCAAATCTAATATAATTAATAAACAAGAGAGACATTACTTTTAAATTTTAATCAGATGTTTCAGCTCCACTAGTGAAGTACATGCAGTTTTTATTATTTTTTTTTTAGAACTTTTCTAAAATCTGAGGACACATGTCAGCCCTTTAATTTGGTACACATAAAGGTTTTAGAATTAAACTTTATACCTATATTATAGTTTGAAATAATTGCTGACTGTTTGTATTATGTTGTGTATAATGGGTAATTAACTTTATATTGTTGTTTTATTTTATAACAAATTCTTTTTTACACTAATTTTCCAGTCCTTGGAAGCCCAACTAAGTAAGTTAACATCAGATTTTGAGCAAGCTACTGAAGAGAAAGTAAGATGCCAACAAGAAGCGGATGCAACTACTAAAACAATTCTTCTAGCAAATAGGCTTGTTAATGGACTTGGTTCTGAAAATGTCCGGTGGGCTGAAGCTGTTTCCAGGTAAAAAAAAAAAAAACTTTTTGGAAGATATGAATTTTATTATGCAAAATAGTAAAATTAAGGTTGCAATTTATGTATTTATATTTAACTCTGAGTGAGAAATAATTTATTATTATTAGCATACAGGTATATTTTTTTATGGTTGTATATCTTGTACTCTGTACTTACTTAGGCTGTCTGCATTCTGGAAGAGCCACATGTTGAATCAATGTGACTCAAGAATAGAAGAGTCAAAACAGTTAATATCTCATGAATTACATCTCCCCTTTAGACAGCATGAGACATTATTATGTGGGCGAACATGTCACCTCCTCTAACTTTCCCCTCCCTCACCTTTAGTATGTCTATAATAATAGCGAGAGACAACATTTGTTTTGATCCATAAATGACAAGACTGTCTTGACTGAAGTTGTGGATGTCTCGGAATCAGATTTTGTCTCTTCTGGTATATAAGCTTAAAGAGCCTCTGTTTCACTCTAAATAATACAGTTTATCCTATTATAGTATTTACTTAGTTTTGTGTGTTAATATACATGTAGAATAATTATTAGAATATATTAATTTAAATATTGATAAAAATAAGTTGTTTATATTTGGTTTTGATGTACAGTTTGATGAAGCAAAGAACAACACTCCCTGGAGATGTTTTACTAATTACTGCTTTTGTATCATATGCTGGCTGTTTTACTAAACAATTTCGCCTTGATCTCTTTAATAAAATGTGGTTGCCCCACATTAAAAGTTTAGAGGTAAGATTCAAGTTTTTGTTATTCTATTAAGACATTTAGTTAAAATTTTTAAATTTTACTGGCTTCTGTGATATGAAGGCTTCAGGTGGCGACCACATGTAGAAGGGTTTACGTCCTGGCCCCTAATACTAGAAGCATCTTCAGGGGTGTTCATGTTGTTTGTTGGTGTTGTTAGAGTGAATGGGAGGGTTACCATCTTGGCATAAAGTATTTCTGGTGGTAACGATTACTCCAGTTTACACTGTCAGCACTAACTGAAACCACAAACACCCCTGAAAATGCTTTTAGTATAAGAAGCGATACACTGAAATGCAAAACCTTCAAACCGCGGTTGCCACTGGAAGACCTAAAACTTTATTTGAATTATTATTAAAAAAATAATAATTCATAATGTATGGAAACTGATAAATTATGACATGAAAACTAACTCTTCTAAATTTATATAATCAATCTTAGTTTGCTGACCATCCTTTCCAAAATATATATTAATGTGAGCCAAAACTGTATGTTGCATGAAAAAATATACGAAGAGTAGAAACTATGAAAATCTTGTTATTTATTTAGAGGAAAAAATTAACAAAATAATCTGATATTGGTTTATAATGTACTGCTTAAATTTATCATTATGAATATTATATATCTAATCATATTCGATTTTTTTAGCTTCCTGTACCCATTACCGATGGTTTAGATCCTCTAACTCTATTAACTGATGATGCTCAAATAGCTAAATGGAATAATGAAGGCCTACCAAGTGATCGTATGTCTACAGAAAATGCCACTATCCTCTGCAACACTGACCGATGGCCTTTGATGATTGACCCTCAGGTATATGAATGAAATTTATTGATTATAATATGTATTAGGGTATTGAAGTTAAAAGTTTTATTTCCATTATAATTTAAATCTGCAGGAACTTTGAAAGGGGGACAATCCTACTGTAGCTAATTAAATATAATCTCTAAAACAGTTATTATTGTGTTATTTATCGTTACACACTTTATACATAAAATACTTACCAAACTCAACATTTATATACTGTTACCAAAGAATTCCATTTAAAGTTACAATATTTTACGACCTATACTTAATGTAGCTATACTCTATATTTCTCTATAGATGTTCTAATTTTAATGCATGGAAACCTAATTGTACAAATTATTGTTTGTAGTTACAAGGTATTAAATGGATAAAGCAAAAATACCATGATGAGATCATAATACTTAGAGTTGGGCAGAAAGGTTACTTGGAGACCTTGGAAGCTGCACTTAGAAATGGCAACACTGTATTGTTTGAAAATATTGGTGAAAACCTAGATCCTGTACTGGATCCATTGCTTGGTAGAAATCTCATTAAGAAAGGAAAGTATGTTGAACAAATTAATTAATTTATTATATAGCACATTATAAATACATTTTTATGAAGAAAGATTTAGCAACAGTAGTCTCTTGTATCCACTGTCCCCCAGGATCTTATTCCCATCCTCCTCAGTTCTTTTTTCCAACCTGATTTTTTTAATTGAATTCTTTTTTTTTTCCATCTTGGGTAGGCCTCCGTTCCTCCTTCCTCCTGGACTTTCTTTTCATGCCTTTTTTGACTGACTAATCAATCCTACACTTTCAAGAAGCCCTACCAATCTCAGTCTGACCCTCTTGGCTTCAATTACAAGATAGCTCACCGTAAAGGTCTGCTAACTCTCTGTTGGTCCTTATCTGCCATTCTCCATTGTCACAAACGGCACTAAAGATTCGTCTCAGTACTTTATGTTCCCATCGTTGAACTAATTTCACATCTCTAATTATAGTCTAACTATAATTCTGTAGGTTCTCAGCTTGGATCTTCTGCTTGCCTTCTCTATAACTACTAAAGGACAAAAAACATGATTTGAGACTTTCTTGATTCTTTAATTGAATTAATTAAAATAGGACAAAAAAATATTAGATCTCAGTTAATCCTCTTAATTAGTTTTACTGCCTTGTTGCATGTTTTTTTTACTATTCCTTAGTAAAATGATTGGGTTATTTTCTGAATTTTTATTAACTTATATTTACTATTTAATTTTTTTGACAGGGCTATCAAGATAGGTGACAAGGAAGTTGAGTATAACTCTAAGTTTAAATTACTGCTTCATACAAAGTTAGCTAATCCTCACTATAAGCCTGAGATGCAGGCTCAAACAACTCTCATCAATTTCACTGTCACCAGGGATGGTTTGGAAGATCAGCTTTTAGCTGAGGTTGTCAAGGCAGAGAGACCTGATTTGGAGCAGCTTAAAGTAAACCAATTTTATTATTTTAGTTTTGAGTTTTTATTGAAGCATGTTGCTGATTTGAAGTCATGAAGTTGTGCATCTCCTGTGAATGTAAATGATAATTTTACAGTTTTCATACATTCCAATAAATGCATAAATAGTGTATTCGAGGCAGTGCTTTTGAAGTTAGAAATACCAAATATGACTAGCTGGATGCCAGTTCTTTATAACCGACTGTATCAAAGGGGAGTTTAATTTAATTTTGTTATAAAAAAATAAATACGTGATGATTATGTGTATTAAAATATTCATAATTTGTTTCTAATACTCGGATTAACTTAAAAAAATTGATTCACTCAAAAAACCAAAGGCTGTTCAGATGAAGGGTTGGATTCCCCTATACGGGGCATCATGTATAGAAATGGAAAAAACTGGCACATCAGCTTTTAGCTGAGGTTGTCAAGGCAGAGAGACCTGATTTGGAGCAGCTTAAAGTAAACCAATTTTATTATTTTAGTTTTGAGTTTTTATTGAAGCATGTTGCTGATTTGAAGTCATGAAGTTGTGCATCTCCTGTGAATGTAAATGATAATTTTACAGTTTTCATACATTCCAATAAATGCATAAATAGTGTATTCGAGGCAGTGCTTTTGAAGTTAGAAATACCAAATATGACTAGCTGGATGCCAGTTCTTTATAACCGACTGTATCAAAGGGGAGTTTAATTTAATTTTGTTATAAAAAAATAAATACGTGATGATTATGTGTATTAAAATATTCATAATTTGTTTCTAATACTCGGATTAACTTAAAAAAATTGATTCACTCAAAAAACCAAAGGCTGTTCAGATGAAGGGTTGGATTCCCCTATACGGGGCATCATGTATAGAAATGGAAAAAACTGGCACATATAATTAAAGTCTTTTCTATATTTTGATAAAAAAATGCACCAATTATGGATTCTTCTTCATTTCATAAGTTTTCTCTTATTTTACAATTTCCATCTTCAGATCTCTATTTTGAGACATAGCTGTATACAGGCCGATTTTGGGAATCTTGGGCGTATGTATCTGTAGTAGATTACCTGGTCTTCGATGTAGAGTATCTGGTTTTTCAAAAGAGCATTACATAAATAATGCAATTTATATCAATATATAGTAAACACTTTAATTATGTGTGCATTATATTTGTTAGTTTTTGCATTTCTATACATGATGCCCCGTATAGGGGAATCCAACCAGATGAAGTAGTATTATTTAATTTAAAAGTGTTTATTTTTTAGGGTTTCGTTGGTAAAACCAAAAAAAGAAACCCTTATAGTTTCGTTCCTGTGTCTGTCCGTCTGTCACTCTGTACGGTTCCAATAACTTTTGATCCAAAAGAGATAAAAGCGTGAAACTTACCAGTATTAAAGATCGTTTTGACGCGCACACAGGAAAAATATAGAGAACTCAAAATAATCAGCTGTTCAAATTCAAAATGGCGGATAATTCACATCGCGAGAAAATTTTTTTTTTTTAAATTTTGATTGGGGTATCAAATGAAAGGTATTGAAGAGTAGATTACAAATATATATACCACTTAGGGTTAGTGTTTAATTTTCGGCGCCATTTTGTCAAAAAACATAGAAATTTTTTGTTTCCCCCCCCCCCCCTCCTCACTCTTACTAATTTTGTTTCACAATACCAAAGAAACCCTTTTTACGTGAGAATTCACGCCTTACCAATTTATTTATTTTATGATTTCAGGCTGAATTGACAAAACAACAGAATGATTATAAAATTATTTTGAAGTCCTTAGAAGATGATTTACTGTCCCGATTATCATCTGCTAGTGGTATTTATTCATTTTTATTTTTTTTAAATATTTCTTTACCAGTAACAAACTATTTAGTTCCTTTTGGTTGTCTATTTGGCTAGAAATAGATCAATAAGTATCAATACTACATAATATTTATGTACCTGAAACTCTATCTACATCCTATATGCATATAATTTTTGTTGTTAAGGAAACCTACTGGGGGACACAGCTTTGGTTGAGAATCTAGAAAGAACAAAGCGAACTGCAGCTGAAGTTGAGCAGAAAGTGTTCGAAGCAAAGAAAACATCAGTTGAAATAGATGAAGCTAGAGAACACTACAGGCCCGCAGCTGAGAGGGCATCTCTTTTATACTTTATTCTTAATGATTTAAACACCATTAATTCTATTTATCAATTCTCTCTTAAGGTATTTACTTATTTTTAAATATTTTGGTATTTATTTCATCAATTACTTTTTTAAATTTTGTTTTTCTTGATAGTTAAGAAGGTTTTTAGTTAGTTTATCTTGTGTTACGACACTTTTTAGTCTTGTATCTCATCTCTATATGATCTCAATGATGGTTTGTTCTGATATATGTGAAAGTATTGGAATTTGTTTTACATTTCTCTATAAAAACTATCTTAATTTTTATAGCTGAAATGCTTTTGACAGGTAAGATTTAACTAAAACTGGCAAGTGACCATACCAACTGACAATCAGAAAATCTGATATTAGAATCCACGTATTCTGCTGTTTTTCCTTTCTTGCCTTCGAGCTTATTAGTAGTGTATAAAATATCTTTTCAAAATCTATTCTCTAAAATTTTGTATCTTTGATATTTTTCAGTCATTCAGCGTAGTGTTCCAGAACGCTATAGAGAAGGCTCCAGCAGCAGCTGAAGTATCAAAAAGAATGAATAATCTTATTGATTGCATTACATACTCTGTGTTTGCCTACACAAGCCGTGGATTATTTGAATGTGACAAACTTATCTTTGCATCGCAGATGGCTTTTGAAGTATTATTATTTTATTTTTTTTATTATTTAAATGATGATTTATCATTGATAAAACTAGTTAAATAAAAAAATGTACTTTTTTCTTTTTTTTCCGGGAGGGCTTTTACACCCGAAGACACAGGCCATTTAGGTGGGCCCATAAAACAAACCCGGGTTAGGGACCGAAATCTTCACACACTTGTGTGAAGATTAACCATGACTCGTTAACCATGTCGTTAACCATGTCGATAACCATGACTCCCCTACTAGTTGTACAACAACCAGAAGTGTCATCATCATGGTTTCCAGGCCGAAACCTTGTGGCGCCACTCTTTCGAGGAGCTTCCCATTTGTTTAAACAATGCTGGGTGGACATTGAGCGGGGGGCACAGCCCGGGAATTGAACCCAGTGCTGCAGTCACCTTCTAACCCAGCTCGAGGCTGCTTAACTTACCTTATCACAAGGCGAGCGCTCTAGCCTCTGAGCCACCTAGGCCCCTATAAATGTACTTACTTTTTTAGTTGAGATTACTTGTAGAGAGTATGCCAACTAGCTCTAACACTGGGCTCTAAGGAATTCTTCCTTGTTTGCAGGGCCAAACATCAATACAAAATAAGATGTGTAGTAATTTTGACTCGTTGCATGAAATAAAAAAGTAAACAACACACGGACTTTTATTCCAACAAACTCCTTCACTCTTCTTATCTTCTTATATGTTAACTGATTAAGTTGGAATTTTGTATACATGTTTCTTTTGCCAATGCTCAGGGTAGGTTTGTTGGGCAGCATTATCTGTCAGAGCATTCACACACAAAGCTTGTTTAAATGCAAGCTTCAAATTAAAAATTGTAATTATAAAGCGGGACAAGATCCTCCTACCTTTTTTATCTATTGATGAGAAAAACTTTTTTTTTGTAACCAAAAAAGACACAGGTATGAAGTGATGAAGAATGCTAAATCCTGTAAATTGGATCTAAAAGTTTATAAAGGGTAAAAAAATGTTTTCAACAATATCTTCCTTTCTGTTCTAANTTTTTTGTAACCAAAAAAGACACAGGTATGAAGTGATGAAGAATGCTAAATCCTGTAAATTGGATCTAAAAGTTTATAAAGGGTAAAAAAATGTTTTCAACAATATCTTCCTTTCTGTTCTAACTTTTTTTTTTTTTTTTTTTTTTTTTTTTTTTTTTTTTTTTTTAAACTTCATATAAATTTTTGGTCTCATGTCTGTCTGTCTGTCTGTGGGTTGTGTGTCAGCATACTTTCAAACGTGTGACGATAATGAGTAAAAGTAGACCAATTTTTCTGAAATTTGGTAGAAATGTTCATTTTACCAATGCCCAAGACAAGTTACGTTGGACAACGTTATCCGTCCAAGCGTTTGTGTGCTATGCAAACACTTCAAATTTAAAATTGAAATTTTAGGTCGGGGAAAAAAATCTGACTTCATCTATTCAACGAGATAACATATTTTTCAAATACATTTTTATATTAAAACCAACAGCGACACCACTATGAAGTGTTAAAGATTGCTAAAACTATTAATAGTTGTGCCACTTAGACAGTGGCGTCGCCAGAACTTCTGTCACCTGGTGAGGACAGTCTTCTGTCACCCCTCCTACCCTTTCCCCTCTTTCCCTCCCGCAGCATTCGCAACATAACCGTTAACACCCCGTATCACGGCCCCGACTCACGCCTCGTGTTAATGGAGGCGTACAATATGTATTAGTATTCAAATATCGCGTTCTTTGTAAAAAATATTTTTTTATTTACTCAAAACTTGAGTAATAAACACAAACTGCTTCATACTGTTCTAGTCTTCTCTGCCTGGGGTTTATTATACTATACTATAGCAGGCCCGCTGAGAGGATTTCTGGGCCCCTGGGCAAGTTAGGATCTGGGCCCCTTTGAACAATTAACGGTGGTGGGTCCGGGTGTCCTCCCCCGGAGAATTTTTAAAATTCAAGTGCAAAAAGACGAGTTTTAAAGATTTCTGAGGGCAAGTGTGTTCTTAGAAGAAAATATGTTTGGGGGCACCTATTTTGAAACAAATTTTTGAATTTTATTTTATTTATATTTGATCACAATATTCTGCTTGTCTTTTTGGTTGTAAAAAAAACCAGGGCAGCCCCCCAGAGGCCCGGGCCCCTTACAATTGCCCCCCTTGCAGCCCCTGTCTGCGGCTCTGATTATAATAATCCGTTTAAAAGATATTGCTAAAAAAAAAAAAAAAATTTATTGTCACAAAGCCGCAATATTTAATGTTAGGGGCATTTCTTTAGATTTTGTGTAAGACAAGCACAAAACACACTGATAAACTTCCACTACTTTTATTACTTTTGCACACCTCTTCCCCCTTATCACCCTAAAAATCTACCATCAGTTATCATTCAAACTCATTGCCCTAATCGGGTCCGTGTCATGGTATAGGCCTACCGTTTGTCTCACAGTCTCAATCAGCTCCTGTTCATAAATTATCTTAACAGTTTATAACTAAAGCAAAAAGTTATTTTTAAAAAAATGCATTAAATAAACAAGTACATTTTAAAATTTGACACCCCTCTTGTCATGGCACCTGGTGCGGGCCGCCCCCTCCGCACCCCCCTGGCGACGCCACTGATTAAGGAGAGAACACGAATATAACAATAAAGTACTTTATAGGATGCGAGGAAGCTATGTGCCACACTAATTGGCGTTCTATTTTTATTTAGATCTTATTGAGAAGTGAGGAAATTCAGCCTCAGGAATTGGACTTTCTTCTAAGATTCCCAATTACTCCTCATGTCACTAGCCCTGTAGAATTTTTGTCTAATTCTAGCTGGGGTGGCATTAGAAGTCTGTCTTCTAGAGATGAATTCAGGTAATCACTTCTTTATCTCTAATGCACTTGAAGTATCAAAAGCACTGTTTTATAATTTCATTAGTGGAATATTTGTTATCTAGTGAAGGGTGGGAGGTTACTCCCTTATTTAAAAATTGCACATTATTTATTTAGTCATTATTTTTTATTTCATAGAATTTTTTTATGATTTGAGGTTCGTCAATGGCTGGCTATAAACTTTTGGTTACTACAGACACATGTAAGGCCTATATATTTGGTCCTGTATATTTGGCCTATACATATATTTGGTGGTATATACTGCATTACGCGGCCAGATGGTTGTGGTGAAGTAATGTAATTCCTTTGATAGTAATTCAAAAGTCAAATTTAAAAATATTGTAATAAGAAAGACACAATAATTTACCTTGAGGCACAATTATATAAATAAGAGTTAAAGCAAAAGAGTCATTCTAGTGTTCCTGTGTTCAGATTTTGTGCAATTTATTTTAGTTTCTAAACCACAATAATATAAATAAATTAAATTCGGCACTTCACCAAATCCAACCCATCCAGTAATCCGGCGTTTTGAGAAGGGCAAAGGGGGATAGGAGAGGGGGGGAAGTGAGAAAAATATAATTTAATGCAAGGAAGCAAAAGAAAATTGAGGCTTTTTTTTAGACGTATTCCCTCAGAAGTAACTTCCTTTTTATGTATGTATGTATTTTGTAATTACATTATACTAGGCATCGCGTGGCTCTATCATTGAAGCGAGCGTATTGCAATGAAATGCTGAATATTAAAATTAATTCACGATGAATGTCAGAGTAGAAGATAGGTGGAAGAGGGTAGTGTGGAGTAGAGTGGGGGTACTCGGTACAAAGCTCACCTTCCTAGATAAACCTAAACACTACACGACTTTAAGAATCTTAACCACCTGTCATACCGTAGCTTTTAAACAAAATTATTATAAATGTATTTCTTCCTTACGCAAAAACTACTGCTTGCATCAAGTTGAAATTTTACATGCCTGTTCCAATTGTACTTTAGACGATGTATATGAAGTTTTATTAAAATCGTTGCGTTAGAACGTAAGATA
>KZ651419.1:360861-371139 GCA_001010745.2 Gerris buenoi | reverse complement strand
GGGGGGTAAATTATCCGTTAATTTAAGTGGCATATTTTTGAATAACCTTATTAAAAAAGCAATAGACAGTTTGAATGAAAAACCTAAAATCATTTATAAATATATTGATGATCTTATTTTAATAATTAAAAAGAACAACCTCGATTACACCTTAAATATTTTCAATAACATTAATAATAAAATATCCTTTACATATGAAAAAGAAATAAATAACTCCTTAAACTATCTAGACATATCCATTATTAGAAAAGAAAATGGATCTATCACCACTAAATGGTACTCGAAAGAGTTAAAAAGTAACAGAATTTTGAATTATAATTCAAACCACCCTAAGCATACCATTTTTAATATAGCGTCGAATATGATACAAAAAGCAATCAAGATTACAGATAAGGAATATTTAAAAGAAATAAAAACCACAATTTTTTCTAAACTTAGAGAAAATTTATATCCAATTAATCTAATTAAATCAATGTGGTACAAAAATATAAATAAATTAGATATTAGTGACTCCCCAATTAACGTAGAAACAAACAATCCAAAACAACAATATTTCACAAGCATCACATATATAAAAGGACTCTCTGAGAAATTACAAAATATAATGAAAAAAAACGATTGCAACCATATAAAAATTGCCCACAAACCGAATGATAAAATGTTAAAACTATACAGCAATATGAAAGATAAAATAAGTAAGGAAAACAGATCTGATTTAATTTATAAAATAGATTGCAATAATTGCAATAAATCTTACATAGGCGAAACTTCACAAAAACTTAAAAGTAGACAATATCACCACATCAATGATGTTAAAAATGGCAGCAAAAAAACCGGCCTTGCCATACATAGCTTTAACACGGGTCACAAATTTGACTTTGAGAATACGAAAATTCTTGGGTTTGAGAAAAATACTAAGAAAAGGAGATATTTTGAGTCCTTCCACATCCTTAAAAATCTTAATGCCAGTGTAAATCATAAAACAGATGTAAGCGATACTCATAAAAATTACAATTTAATTTTTAGAAGATTTAAAGACAATCAATAATAATATAATTCATAATTAACTTTTTTAAGATCAATTTTGAAAAAATAATATTGTAAAAATAAAAATTCTGAATTTAGTAAGTTAGGAGACTCACTACTAGGAGCGCTGACTATTGATTCCCTATTTTACTGATATGAACACTCATTATTATTATTAATTTCTAATAGAAAATCAAATTAANGATTTTAAGAAAAAAAATTGCATTTTTTCTCTTGACTCTTTTGATGTCAATCTGCACTACGAGTATTTGGCCTGTTTCGTACTGTCCGATTTATTTCGTTTTTAGGGTTTTGTAGATACTTCTCAAAACCCTTATGCTGAGGGTGATGTGTCCGTCCGTCCGTCGCTCTTTGGTTCATAGGGCCCGAACCATTTCAGTGAAAGTGCTGAAATTAGAAACAATGGTGCAACTTCTTGACCCAACCAAAGGAAAAATATACAGAAGTTCATAAATAAATATGCGCATGCGCAATTCGCAAAAATGTAGTAAACTCAAAAATTTTATATTTTTTTTAATTTTCGAGTGGGGTATCAAATGAAAACTGCTTAAGAGTAGTTAGTTAGTAGTTATTTATGCTTTTTTAAATGTTGCATTCCTTACAGGGGAAAAAATCAAAATATACCCAACAAAAATTCCCCCCCTCCCCCAACCACTTTATAACGGCTGGTCTAAAATTTTGAAATAATTCATATCATACTAATACCTTATAGTGGGGCGATGATATTTCTGGGAGTTCATTCCCAGGTTTGAATAATTACTAATTTTGTGTGCGAAAATTTGGAGTGCGCCCAAAATTCTCTTTTTTAAAAATTTTTAGTTGGGTATCAAATTAAAGCTGCTGAAGAGAACGATACAAATATATATTCGCTTTTTTAAATGTTTTATTCTTTATTGGTTTTATAAGTCAAAATATACCCCCAAAAAACTATATTATAATGGCTGGTCGTAAATTTTCCAAATTTTTCATGGTTATACTGTATGGTTGGGTGTTGTTAATTTCCTGAAAAATGTAATTTATATTGTCGTTAATACCGATAAAAAGCATTGGGACCCCCCCGGGGGATCGAACTCGGGACCCTTGGGATAGAAGAAAAAAAATCATAATTAAATAACTGGTATGCTTTATCATCTACTACAAAACCATAAAAAAGTACTTGGACGCTTGTACTTCCCTGTGATTTTATTTTCACTGCCAAAGTCTCCAACTAAACCAAAACGTTTCTCGCCTCGCCGGCAGGTGATATAAGATGTACCTAACTTACATCTTATATGGGGTAGGTGGGCGAGGATGTTCTGGCCGCACAATCGACTAGCGCCCGTCTCAACAGATAAGCGCCTATTTCAAAACTCGCAGCGAGCGATCAAAACCATTTTCTTCATTTTCTATTTAGTTTAGACAAAGGAAAAAGAGCGCTGACATATATATTATTTAAAAATATATTTTCAGTTATGTAAGTTTCGGAATTTGTCAGTCGCTTACTAGCCACATCCTCAAAAAATCGCAAGGATTAGCCAAAAAACTTTTTTCTTTACTTCTTTCTTTCACCTAGCTGGTGCCCCCTGGAACTTGGCGCCCGGAGCGGCCGCTCCGTTCGCCCTATAGTAGGGCCGGCCCTGGTTCTTGTCATTGAAATTGAAGTCGTTCTGTTTTAAAGTGATACATACTTAGTAAAGTTATTAGTTGTTATACAGTCTGTCGGTCAATAGTTTATCTTCAAAAAGTTTATAGTCTTGTTTCAGGTAAATTTATGTTATGTTGAGTGAGATTAGTTAGCTAGTTATAGTTTTAGTTGTTTGTAGATGTTAGTTATTTAGGTCTGATCGGGTAAAGTGATCTGTTTTTATTAATTCGTTATGTGTGTGCTTAAAGTTGAGTACGTCGTGCGACGTAAGAAGTTTGTTTGATGCCATTGATTAATTATGCATGCATACATTCTTAGATATATACATCTATGTATTACTGCAAAAAAATACCTACCAAAAGAGGTCACCTTATCGAAGTTAGGCAATGTAAACTGTAAACACCTAATTTTATAGACACAACTCGCCGGTCTTGGCTGGCCTACGGCCAGCCTTCACCCCAGCAATGGCCAGGTAGATATATGCCAGGTACATATTATATAGTAAATGGTATTTGTAAGACCAAAGTAAAGTTGTAGGAGGTTGTAATTATTCAGTTTTATAATTTGCAGTCTCTANTTTTTTTATTTATTTTTTTTTTTTTAGGGTATACTGGAGTCTTCCATAAAAATTACTAATGAACCTCCTACAGGAATGTTGGCTAATCTTCATAAAGCTCTAGATAACTTTGACCAGGACACACTAGAACAGTGTACAAAGGAAGCTGAATTCAAAGCTATTCTCTTTTCCTTATGTTACTTTCATGCTGTTGTGGCAGAAAGAAGGAAATTTGGGCCTCAAGGATGGAACAGAGTTTACCCTTTCAATGTCGGTAATAATAATTCACAATTTAAAAAATAAATTATAAAAAGTCTTAAGGGGAAATTATATTTAGTATAATTACTACGCCTGGGTAGCTTGTAGGTGAGAGTGGTTTGCTCTTCTATCATTCAGGATTACCAGCATCGGGCGTGTCACTAGTTAAATTAGTCACAAATGGAGAGCTTCTCAAAAGAGTCAGCACCACCAGATTTTGACCTAGAAAACATGGCCAACACTCTCGGTTCAATAAAAATCGAGATGTGAGACAAGGTTTACTGAACAATTCTCGAAAATGTGACCAACCTGGGTTTGTTCAATGGACCCACCGAAGTGGTTTGTGTCTTCAGGTGTAAAATCGTGGAAAAATAAAATCAAAATTATACTTGGTTGTAAATTAGTTTCTTATTTCATTAAAAAAATGTATTATGTAATTATTTGTTTCTATGACAGGTGATTTGAACATCAGTGTGAGTGTTTTGTACAACTATCTGGAAGCTAACAGCAGAGTGCCATGGGAGGATCTTAGGTATCTTTTTGGTGAAATTATGTACGGAGGCCATATTACTGATGACTGGGATCGGCGCCTCTGCATTTCCTACCTAGAAGAATTTATGCATCCTGATTTGGTAATATCACTGTTTTAACTGAGTATTCAACTTGTATTTCTGTTCTCCCTGTGTGCTTTTGAGATCAAACTAAGTTTGATCTTTCCCTAATAAAGTTTTCCCTAATAAACCATGTAGCCTTATTCATTTTAAATCAACTACCTACAGATTTCCCATAGTAAACAGTACACGGAACGGAACGAAGTTCCTTATGGCACGTTCTGGAGCCTGGGAGTGAATCCAAAAAAACGACCAAAATCACAGTCACTAAATCACCGTCACGCAAAATCCATCACGAAATCTACAGATGACGATAACTTGAGTAAAAGCTCATCGAGTTAGATGAAATAGATGAAATTTGGTACACTTGTTCATTTTACCAATGCCCAGGCTGAGTTTGTCGGAAAACGTTATTCGCCCAAGCGTTCACACCCAACGCTCGCGGAAACGTAAGCTTCAAAAGACGGGAAGAAGTGTTATTAAAGAAGCCTGTTACTTGACTTGTTTTGATTATTTTTGTTATATTTGTCAAAAATGTCACTTTTTTTTGCAAATAAATAAAATATAATCATGTAAAATTTCACCCTGATACAAGCAGAAGCTGTAGAGTAGGGAAGAAATATATTTTATAATATTTTAAAGTAATTGGCCGGGTAGGTAGAAAACAGTCCTATTTCAATTCCAACTCCTTTAAACAAACATACTCTTTCACTATCAACTCATGATGATCAACTTTTTTCTTATATTTAATATATATTTATAGTAAGACGCTTGCTTTAATTATACAAATAATGATTTTCTTTTAATTTTGCCTTAACTCTGCCAGGTTCAGTTCGTTACTTTTTATTTTGTCTCTTTTCACTCCGCCATGTATAAGTAGTTAGCAATGTATATGTACTTAGCAATGTGATTTTATAATTTATATTTAATGAAAAATGTAAGGAACTTCGTTCCTACCGGGTGTCCCGTGACACCACACTTTTTTTTGTAAAGAGGACTGATTTGTTACAACAATTTCCTTTACAAAAAAGAAAATAAAACGGATGTAGTACTAGTAATGCGGCACATAAAAACACATAAAGAACTTGCATAGAATTGTTTTCTTACATAGGCTATATTTGATTTGAATATGGCTACTAGAAACATTTTTCTGAAGAACTTTTTTTTTTTAAAGAACTCACTTATGCTCATTCAATGAAGTCTTCTAGTTGTCTGATTTTGTGATAATACTATTTTTTGTTAATTAATAAACTATCATAGTGTAGTAGTGTGATTGCTGTTAATGTGTTTTGATAATTTGGGTCCTGAAACTTCTCTTAGAGTTTTCCGACTTGCTGGTGTTTCCTGGCTTAATTCTTTGTATTAAGCTATGAAAGACATAGTGATGGTGGTATGTTGGTGAGCTAATAATGCAGAAGTGAACATGATGATTGTTATAATTTTTGGTTCTTGCTGTAATTTAATTCAAAGTAGCTATCTGCTAAATATTGCCTGTGTTAAAATTGTATAAACTTTCTTTTTTTGACTATCTCCACTTTGTTACATCTGTATACTTGTGGGCAGATAGGATACAATGTTTGGATTTCTTATCTTCAAGCAGAGGAAATAATAATGTCAGACTATAATCACCTTTATAAATCTCATTTTAATACAACTAAATCCCATTTATGATATCTTTTTAGGTTGATGGAGAGTTACAACTTGCTCCAGGGTTCAGTGCTCCACCAAATTTGGATTACCAAGCGTACCATACTTATATTGATGAAGCTATGCCTCCTGAAAGCCCGTATCTTTATGGACTACATCCTAATGCTGAGATTGGTTTTCTGACAACTCTCTCAGATAATTTATTCAGAACTGTATTTGAAATGCAGCCAAGGGATATGTCTACATCTGGAGGTGCTACTATATCAAGAGAAGAAAAAGTAATTAATTTAACATTTTACAAGGGTTGTTATTTTCCTCAGGCTTAATTATTTCTATAACGTATTGATTAATTCAATAATTTACCACAGGTTAAGCAGCTAATAGATGAAATTTCTGAAAAGTTACCTGATGAGTTCAACATGACTGAGATAATGGGTAAAGTGGAAGAAAGAACTCCTTATGTCATTGTGGCATTCCAGGAGTGCCAAAGAATGAATCATTTGACTGGTGAAATAAGGCAAACACTAAAGGAACTTGATTTAGGACTGAAGGTGATAATATCAACTTAGTATTATTATTTTATAAAACAATGCTAGTGTATGTTGTGTCCTTCTGTTCTGTTTGTCAAAGAAATGAACTGGAAGCCGCAATTGGGAAGTTTACTCCGGATTACTTGGCCAGCAGAGTGCTTGCAAGAAAAGAAGCGTGGGGGAAAGTAGCGAGGTACGCAGAATCCATCCTGCGTAGCAAGAAATCTGATCTGGACGCCACCTTGACCTAAAACCCAGGTCAGGCATAAAACAGCTGAGACGCTCTTAAGGCTTAAGGACGGACCTAGCCTGAAGTAATGTGACAAACAGTTCCAGATTAGGCCCAAGAAGAAAAGGTGGGGTGTTTTAGTAGGTATTATGGCTTCTGCATGGCAGTGGTTTGCTGCCATGTAGCTAGCCGGTGAGTCCGACACTCTGCTACACAGTGTGTTAGCAGGCTACTGCATAACATTTCTGTTTGTTGTGTGCATGTTTGGGTTTAACATACGTTTAATTTGAGTCAATTAGAAATAAAACACTATACTTTAAAATCTTATATAACAAATGCAATAAGAATAATACTGTACCTTGCTTAACCAAGAGTTATGTAACCAACAGTGAATGTTTAGAAATGAAGAGTGAACCAATAACATTTTAGAGTAAATAGTGAAAACTAAATATGTGTGCAAGACTGTTGTCTCAAGATAAGCATCACTTCAAACTGATGGGGAATAACAGTTACAAATTGCTCCTAGTAGCAAACTGATTAAATTTTTAACCACATAGTAAAACTAAACAAAGACTTAACATACTGCCCTCTTGAACATGGTTCAAAAGTCAAGCCTACAGGTAGATAATTAAAGAAAAATTACTTTGTAATAAAAAAAAAAATAAAAAAAAGAAAAAAAAAAAGGGAGACAATGAAGGGTCTAGTTAAATGAGTAACATTTGATGGCTATAATGACCAGGTTGTATTACTCAAAATTGCCGACATTATGTTCTAATGTGCTGACAAGCTGTATGTGCTGTTGTTGGTATTTGATATATATATTATATCGCCTGTGATGTAACCTGGTCATTGCTGTGAAATGTAAAAAAATCACCCATTTGGTGCAGGCCTGGAGAGTCGAATAGGTATTTCTGTGACCAGCATTTCAGAAGGTTTGATTTAATTTTTTAACTAACTGTCCCTTCAATATCAATA
This sequence comes from Gerris buenoi, assembly GCA_001010745.2. Taxonomy (NCBI): domain Eukaryota; kingdom Metazoa; phylum Arthropoda; class Insecta; order Hemiptera; family Gerridae; genus Gerris; species Gerris buenoi. Next base: position 363,662 of record KZ651419.1, on the reverse strand, counting down.
GGTTGTTCAGAGGCAACTATGACAGGTGTGGCTCAGAAATTGCCGTTTAAGGCTTTTTTATCAGAAAATTTCCTGGTGTCAATGGATAGGGGTCATTTGGATTGCTTGAACAGTCAATCAAGATAGATATGGGAGCATCTAAGGAATTCATCTTAAAGGAATTACATAAATTGTCTCTCCATGTAAATTGAAATAAGTTTTAAGGCAATCAAAGGTATTAAATTGGTAGAACGCTTAGCTTCAATAGGCAAGGTATAAAATTCTTCATAATCTTAGATCAAATGACCAACAATCCGTTGAAAGTGACTCTTAACTGATTTATCACCAGACCTCTCAGTGAGAGTCATTAAGTTGTTGAGATTCAATGACTAATTTATGGGTTGCTAAAGGCTCACGTTTCGCACCTACAATTGTGGTAGCATTGTCACTATGGGGCTAGTGTAACCTTTCAAGGGCAAACAAGGTTTTAGTCAGGCTATAAAATCTTGTCTTGTCCAAACAGAGTTTGTACATACCAGCAGATTGATAGTGTGCTCAAACAATTAGACTTCCTTTTGTTTCGGTAATACTGATGCCTAAAATTATCCTGTTTGGGAAGGACTATTAGTTAATACGTCAACCATATTATTTGCACATCATGGACCTATGCGATCCTTTATGTAAGTCTATTTTTTGGCATTCGTTTTGATGGAACCACACAGTCACGACTACTTGAATTATTCTAGTTACCTTTATCAGTTTTAAATCATAGTTGTGTCCCGACAAGGTTGAGACACCTCAAAATAATTTGTTTTTGCTAAGCTAAGACAACCTCATTTATTCCAATAAAAATAAAAGTTTGATTTGATGGTCTTAAAATAGATATAATAAATAATCTAAATAGATGTCTAAATTAATTTACTTAATTTTATTTTTTTTCTAAATTTAAAATTAAGCCCATTGTCACAGGCCTAATGCCTCGTGCTTTTATAAATATGTATTAATTTATTTATTAAAGGTGATTATTTGTATATAACTATTAACTGACGGACTAAAATATTTTGTAACAAAAGAGTTAATGAATTTTACAATTAAAAAGTTTTCTAAAATAATTTTAAATAATGTATTTCACATTTTTACAGGGTGAACTTACAATAACTTGTGATATGGAAGAACTGGAAGGTTCATTGTTTCTTGATCAGGTTCCTGCTGTTTGGATTAAAAGAGCTTATCCATCTCTTTTAGGCCTTGCAGCTTGGTTTGCGGATCTTCTGTTGAGGCTCAGGGAGTTGGAAACATGGTCCAATGATTTTGTGGTATTTTTTTAATTTAAATATTGTGGTATTGCTACTCATTTGTAAAATAATTAAATTCCAAGTATGGTTTGAGTTATGTTACATATTTAGTAGGTTTCAGCTAAATTTAAAACATTCAGTAAAACCTCGATCATCAGTCTCTCGATTTGTCTTTCTTGCTTAACCATGCTACACCTCTTTGATCACTTTATTCGACCACGTTCACTCCCCCAATACCACAAATCCACCCCCTGAGAGAGCCAATACATTTATCCCAACCTTCTTCTTTTCAACAGTTTCAGCACTGACTGCATCATCTCAACAGTGCGAAGTCCTTGAGCCGTTTCTAAAGCTGATTATTAGCAATTACAAAGAATATAAGCGATTTTGAATGTATGGATAAAAATAAATATAGGTTCCAGTTTGACAGTATAAAAATTAGGGGGGCTAATAAGTTATGAGGGAAATTACCTCATTTTATAATAATAACCAAAGAAGAAGATAAAAGTAGAAAGAAGATAATTTTTATTCTTATCTCAAACACCGGTATCGCGGAGACATTATACCGGCTTGATAACAAATGACTGAAAAAATCAAAAAATCAATGTCGGCCCTTCAACGAATTGTTATTATCTTTTTTATGTTGAATGTCTATATTTTTTATCCCTTGAATTGATAAAAATTTAGAAAAATCCCTATCCATAATTTTATTTATGGATAATTAGCAGAGACCTTCAAATGCCTTTTTGCCATGGCGCCATACTAAAATGCCACATTTTGCCTATTTTTCGGTAAAAAGCCACATTTTGCCGATTTTCGGTAAAAAGCCACATTTTGCCGATTTTCGGTAAAATGCCTCACTTTGTGCCACATTTTGCCTTATTTGGGCCAAGTTCTGAGAAAAAAAAAAATAGAAATATTCTAAGGGGTTCTGCTATACTAGAGTTTGTATCCATATGCATTTAAAAACCTTAACATATATGCATTTGAAAATTGCAAAATATGCACATAAAATATGCAACTTATCCCAAATACATGCACTCCAATATGCACTTATCCCAAATATATGCACTCAAATATGCACTTACTCCTAATATATGAAGTCTAATAAGCAGCTATATACAGTAGTCGCCGCTTAATGTGATCACTTTGGGACCAAGGCCTAGTGATCACATTAATTGACTGATAATAATAAGCAAAATCTCATTGGTTAAGCTTTCACTGTGTTTTTATTGGATCAAAATATAAATATAAATAGATAACACTGGAAAATTCCGATATTCCCGCTAATAGCCATAGCCGCTGAAGCGGATGGGGGAAATAAAAATAGGAAAAAACTGTTTATTACGTACACATAGAAGACATGCGGTTTACACATTAGAAAATAAACAAATAATTGAAATGACACTAAACATATTTTACATTTCTTTCCTTAATTCTCCTTACATTCTTTTCTCAGAAACCATTCTTTTAGGGTGCGCTCAACATCTTCTTCTGAGTCCTCTCCGTTTTCTTTTGCGAATTTGG
>KZ651419.1:330381-354826 GCA_001010745.2 Gerris buenoi | reverse complement strand
TATCGAATGAGGATATCCCTACCGTCGATACTTGCTTGATCTGGAGATCACTGGACCGGTTTCGGCTAAACGCCATCATCAGCAGAGTCGAAGTCTCTCGTAGCACTCAACACACTCATCGAGTCTACATGAGATAATGAAGTAAATACATAGTTTAGTAAAGCATTCCTATTTTTAATCAGATTAAAAACAAGCAAAATTCTAGCATAAAAAGTTTATAGGCATTATAATTATTTATTTTTTTAAATTAATATTAAACATTTATGATCAATTCTTATTGCAAAAATGATTAAATCAAAGGACCCCTTTAAACTGAGCATGCAGTAATCCGGAACACTTTTTTACTACTCTACTTTTTATTTAACATCTGGAGCCCTCCATAAACAGGAAGATCCTCCATTGAGAATGAAAGCCCTAACAATAAAAATTATATCCCATATCACTTATGACCTTCACTTTTTACTATCATTCTCGCTGAACCTGTCCAAAATGAGAACTAGGAAAATGCAATTAAAAATGTAAATTTAAAAGGATGTTTTCAATACAGCTAACTGTTGAAAACTCATAGGATGTTCATTCACATACATTTGTAATTACATATTTTGTTCATGCTGTAAATTTAATTTATCCATACATAATGTTAACATAAATACAGTACCTATACATACATTTTTTTATAATGTGTTGTACCCAATTTTTAAAAACCTCGCTAATCTGGAAATCCCACCAACCTGGACGACCCTGTGCCTGACTTTGTCCAGTTTAACGGGGCCCTACTGTAATTATAATCAAATAATTCTATAAAAAAGCTAGATGTTCATACCTAAACATTCAGGTGTTTTTTAAAGTAAGGAGTTTATAATATCGCTTAGGAATCTATTATTTAAATTTTGCAATGTTTGATTTTTTTTATTTTTATTAAATAATGGTTTTCAAGAAATCAGAATAAAAATATTTTATCTACGACTTGCATTGTAAGTGGACTTTACATTGCTAATAACAGGGCGGGAAGTGTTACTTCCCTCCCTTGGGAGTAAAAAAACAATCATACCAACTTAAAGGTAATTTTAATTTGTGTTATTCTTGCTGTTTATACTATTACTACCTTAATAGCATTTATTTAAAAGTGGCTTCTTACTACACATTTTAAATAAAGTAAATNTTAGTATAAAAATTGTTATTTTAATAAATGAAGTAACTAAATATCAGTTTAAGGTGTTAAAATTACGTGAATTTGTAGGTAAAACTTTTATACCTACAAACTTAATGAATTTGTAGGTAAAACTTTTATACCTACAAACTACAAACTTAGCTATTACCCATGGTGCACTAGTCGTAGATAAAATTTAATACGCAACATGGATCAAAGTATTTCTGCTCTCGGGTTTATCTCCCTCTGCTATGCCTCGGGAGCTAATAAAGTTTTCTCCTTCAGCGGTGCCTCAGGAGAAAACATAATCTCGAGCAGGAAAACATACTTCTCTCCCTTGTAGCGTAAATAACTATTATTCTTAAAAAGAAAAGGGGGGAGTAAATACTTTTTACGACAGTGAGAATTTATCATAATGTGTTATCTTAATAATCAGAAGCTTAATTTATAATTTATTTTTGTTTATATGATTTAACTAATTATTAAATTTTCTTAAATATATAATGTAAATACATAGTTTAGTAAAGCATTCCTATTTTTAATCAGATTAAAAACAAGCAAAATTCTAGCATAAAAAGTAATTAGACTAAATGGTTGTCTAGTGACACAATGTACAGATGAAAAATGCAGACATGATAGATAATAGAAAAATATAGGATAAGGAAAATTTATAATGACAATGGTTGTGAAGATTTTTTTTTTTTTTACTATTCTACTTTTTATTATGTTATACATGAAAAACGCAATCAGAATTTCGATAATTAAGGTTTCGAATTTAGGACAATAACATATTTTAAAGTCTAAATCACATCTCAATAATACAGCACGACATTACAATAAAATATATATGTATAAAAATGATTAAATAATTCAACTCCAATTAGAAGATTAGGATTAGGACAGATTGTAATTGGTGTTTTTTTTTTTTTTTTTTTTCTTCTTTTTTATTAATTAATTGATTCAATTTTGAATAATTCCTAATAAAATAATGTAAGTTAAAAAAAAAAAAAAATCTTTTTTGTTTCAGCTTCCTTCGTCAGTATGGCTATCAGGCTTCTTCAATCCACAATCATTTTTAACAGCCATCATGCAAAGTACTGCCAGGAAAAGCGAACTGCCATTGGATAAAATGTGTTTACAATTTGATGTTACTAAGAAGCATAAGGAAGATTTTGTGTAATTTCACAGATTATTTATTATTATTTTTTTAAGTAAGCTATAAATATCGAATGAGGATATCCCTACCGTCGATACTTGCTTGATCTGGAGATCACTGGACCGGTTTCGGCTAAACGCCATCATCAGCAGAGTCGAAGTCTCTCGTAGCACTCAACACACTCATCGGCAGAGTCGAAGTCTCTCGTAGCACTCAACACACTCATCGAGTCTACATGAGATAATGAAGATGGAAAGGGGGAGGTAGACGAATATATATATAAAAAAGATGTAGGATATGGAAAATACCTGTGAAACGGGGGTGTCAGGTGCAAAGACGGCGAAGAAACTAAGGGAAGGGTGTGCAAAGAAGATGATACAATGTAGAGGGGTGATGCATTGGACGAAAGGGTTGAATAGAGACAACGAGGTGATGTAATAGAGTGAAGGGTGTGCAACAGATAAAGATGATGAAATGAAAATAAGAGTTGGCATAGAGAAGAAGAGCAAGGATTTTTTTTTTTTTTTATAATGGAAGAATATGTGAAAAAGATGTTGGTGATCAAAAAGTTCAGTCTAACCTAGGTCTTTTACTTGGCTTATACGTTAAAGATGTGTCGTCTCGTTTACGTTTGTTGGTTGGTAGTTTAAGTGCTGAAAATGTTACGTCAGAGTTTGTGAGTAATTGTTCGTTTATTAAGGCCTTGTTGGTCGTCCTATGTTTGTAAATTTCAAGTTTTTCAAGTATGTCGAGTCTTGGTCCTTTCTGTTCTTAGTGCAATAATGTCATTGATCAGTCAATTGTTGTCGGTTCGTGTCTGTGTTTGCGTAGATGGTTAGCGAAGTTAGAGTCTGTCCTATCGTAAATGTAAGATTGTATGTGTTCTTTGTACCTAGTTTATAAGTTTCATCCTGTCCTTCCTATGTATACTTGGTCGCAGTCGTTGCAAGTTAGTTTCTTTGCACACCCTTCCCTTTGTTTCTTCGCCGTCTTTGCACCTGACACCCCTGTTTCACGGGTATTTTCCATATCCTACATCTTTTGTATATATATCTTCGTCTACCTCCCCCTTTCCATCTTCATTCTCTCATGTAGACTTGATGTGTGTGTTGAGTGCTACGAGACACTTAGACTCTGCTGCTTAATGATGGCGTTTAGCCGAAACCGGTCCAGTGATCTCCAGAACAAGCAAGTATCGACGGTAGGGATATCCTCATTCGATAACTTACAATTTGACTTTAAGCTATAAATAATACTTGGTTTAATATTCTTTATACAAATAGTTTTTATTTTACGCTATGGCGGTTCACAAAAATGGTGACAAACAAACATGAGACCAACAATGCTCCCTGATGCCGAAATGGGACCAAAAAAAAAATGTTCTTCAGAATGATTTTTTTAGAATTACAAACAAAATATTTAGTTTTATTTACATCATATTTTGATGTTATGAAATTGTTAATTATCATTATGTTCTTCTAACTTTTAGAGGACCACCAAGGGAAGGTGCTTATGTTCATGGATTATACATGGAAGGAGCAAGATGGGATCCTCAATTAGGAGTTATAGCTGAATCCAAACTCAAAGAGCTTCATCCAGCTATGCCTGTCATTAACATAAAGGTAAATAATTCAATTTATAATAATTAATGATTGGGCATTAGAACATCATTCATTTTAATTATAATAACAATAAATACGTTTTAAAAAAGTATGATTGTGATAAAATTAGGCTTGGTATATTGAACAAAGGGTTGACATTTTTGAGGGTTAAAGAAGTATGTAGTAATTTAATGTACCAGGCTTGAATCACTTTGACAAGTATAGATTACTTTTTTTTTAATTTATAGCTTATGCACTATTATTATGGTTATACAAATATCCAAAGGCATAAATAAATATAATATGATTTCATGTAATTTCAATTACTTTGTCTACTTAATAAAAGATTTGTCCCTTCTTCGCTCTGCTGGTGATACCTCTATTACACATAACATTTTAAGTAATGACACTTGTATTCTATTAAGAAAAATAATAGTTTGAGATGATAGCTATCACACTCATTCATTTTAAGAATAATCAAAATCGATAAATGAGGACATATCACATTATTGCCATCATACACAATTTAGACAGAATAAAGTATAAAAAAATAAATATATTGCCATCATTCACAATTTAGACCGAATAAAGTATAAAAAAATAAATCTATATTTAAAAAAAAACAAACAAAAAAACAGCAGTATTAATACTTTAGTGGTATATTATAGTTATAATATTAACCATTAATACAAATAACACCATCAACCACATACACAGAAAATAATTTAAAAAGTTTCAATTCAATGATGTGCTATTATGACTATTTATAATAAAAATAAAATTTCAACGCTATAAGTCACAAATATATGGAGGGAAATAGAAATTATTCTTAAGAGTTCGGAAAGTTAATGGTATATTTAACCATGGTAGTAATATAGATAATTATTATTGACATGGGTCACATACATAGATATATGAAATTACAAATAAGATTATGAATATACAGGGCATCCTCCTCAGGTCAAAATTTGGTCCAGAATTTAAAAAAAAAAAAAAAATTAGAATAGTACCTAAAAAAGGTACAGGTTACATTTTATAAATAAATGAGTACTATAAATCTTCATTTATGAACCAGCAGGAGATAAAGACTGAAAATTGATTTTTTGGCAACACCATCCACGCACACCGGACACCCTGTATATATTATGTTCCTAGTAGTAAACATAATTTAATGGTTAGGGTGATCTGGGATTATTAAACATTCATATTAGTTAACACAATTTTAACAGGTCACATAAACAGACGAAGAATTACAAAAACGAAATTGAAATATCCCTAATAGTACAATTAATTAATTTAGGTAGTTCATTACAATGATGTGAGACCTTTAACCATATTTTAAACAAACACAATCATATACTTTAGGTTAAATGCACAGAGATTTATATTTCTAATACTAATAATCAAGTGGTATGTTATGACCATGTGCATTAATCCTTAAATACAATGTTAACACCTAATAATACATGCACAGAAAGGGAATTTTGTAGATAACTAATTGAATTAAGTTAAAGATAATTTAAAATGGCTTCCTAAAACAAAAATAAAGATAATACAGGGTGTGGCAGTGATCAACACTAGGAATATATTTAACAAGAGGTAGCAAGAATACTTCAGCAAATGTTGAAGGGTGTCATGGTGAATTTTCAGAAACGCCTTGACGAATGCTGGCATAGAGAAGGTCATCATCTTCCAGATATTATTTATAAAAGTTAATGATAAACAATTTTCTTTAATGCTTTTATAGACACTTTAAGGTGGTAAATAAATTTGTCAAAATTACTTGTTAGTTTTTTACAGTAATTTTAAAATAGCTTGTTTCACTGCCACACCCTGTATATCTAAAAGATGTTCTATGTCAATCAATGGTGACCGTGCCTTGAAGGGTTAGCATCCTGACTTGCTCCTAATTCTAGAGGTATATTCAGAGGTGTCCATTGGGTCAGTTTGAGTTGACAGAATGAACTGTACACACTGTTGACTCAACTGACTCTATAGACATCCCTAAAGATGCTCCTAGTATTAGGAGGGAAATGTCAGAATACAACTCTTGAAGATTACTTAACTTTATTATGACTCCAACTGCTAAAGCCCACAAACTTTGATGATGTATCTCGTTAAATTGAGACCTTTAGGAGAAGATTGGGACCTTTGGTTTAGGAGAAGTCCCAACAACTAGTTTCTCAAGGGAGCTCTTATCATTCAAATCATAAGCAACTCTCTTAGCCTTTTAACAAAATCAGCCTGAGCATTAGTAAAAGAAACATGCACACCAAATTTCAAATAAATCGGGCAACTTTTACTCAAGTTATGGTCGAACACATAAAAGTTACTGGCAGATTAACAGACATGGTGTACACTAGCTCATATACCTCTATTGTCTCCGCTACTCTGCTCCCAGTCCAGTTGCATTTTCTTTTTATTAATTCAACGACTAAAAGAAGATGACTATCAAACCTTCGTTGCTCAGTGTTAGCATTCAAAATAAAGGAGTTATCTCTAGGGAGGAAGTCCTCCATTGTTGCGGCTTCGAGGAAAACTTCAGATTTTGTTGACAGGAAAACTGGCATACTGATTCTGTCAAGATCTTCGAGTGCCAATGTTATCAGCATACCTCAGTCAATCGCTAGGAAGAGAGACCACTCTGGCGACAGGGATTCTACGTCTAAAGTGAGAGATCCTGTGTCTGACAGAATGTCGGAGTCAGTACTCCTTGCTGTTCAGATCATATCACACTCCCAGGCATTTAACAATGAGCAGCGGAAGACCTAGTAGCATTTCTTCAAAGAAAGGAGGCACTTGTCCGCTAACAGATAAGAGTTGGCAAGCTCTTGCCCTTGATACTGTACTCAGAGCTTTGAATTTGGATCAAGAGGGTTACAATGTCATTCAAACTCACAAAACATTGAAACCAATGTCGTTATCTATGTTCGTGGATGTCTGCAACTTTTTATTGAAGAAATTAGATAATAAAATAGAACTGACCCGAGTTAATTATTTAACTGAGCTGCCTTTCCTAATGAAGAAACTTATGTATAAAGGGAAGGTTGATAAGATGATGCTTCAAACAGTGAACACACTACACAATTGGCCTCCTGTGATAGGTATTTTGCATTTCCTCGCAGAATTAGTCTTAGCAGCTGAAGATTTCAAAGCTAATATTTTCGATTCAATATATCCAGAATCGATAGAAGCAGATGGAGCAGATATAGAGGAACTTAACTTAAAGTATGCTGTCCCTCTTTTCCTGCATTTTTGGAATTACGTGGGTAAACAGGAGGTTTTTGATATAAATGAATTAATCCAAAACAACAAGGACTTGGTAAACCATGTTATTCAAATGTCAGGATTTAATAATGAATTACTGATACAATTAGCGTAAATGAAGAAGCAATACGAAGAAGCTAGGAAAAAGAATAAAGAAGCATTGGAAACTTTTCATAAAGTTGAAGTTGAAAACAAAACAGTTAATGATAAGTTAAAGAAAATCTTTGAAAAGAATGATGATCACATAAAGGAAATAGATGATCTTAAAGCAAGATATCAGCAAGAGCTGAAATAAATTGCAGAACTGGAAGATGAGATTAAAAATATTGAGATTGAGTGTGGTGTAGTTCAAGGAATAGTGAATCAGTACGCCCATGCTGACCAAGACAGTATGACACCTGATGAATATGAAAGTTATAAAACCAATAAGCAAAATTTACTCGAGGATATTAAGTTTGAAGGAAAGTCTGTATTTGATCTTGAAGAAATATTGTTGGAGGAAACATTAATTACTAGCAAACTAAAGTAGGAGTGTGAGAAACTGTTTAGAGAGTATAATAGTAAGATCTATAAATTGATGAAGGATCATGTTTCCCTTAGAAGCACCTTACGTTACACAAGACCTCGTCTTAGTGTGACACCGTGCAACAAATCTACGGCAAAATTTCTTGAAAAAACTTTGCAATCTTACAAGGAACGTGTCTCCGCTCTGGAACAGATGCTTAAAGAAAATTCTGATGATTCCTCACAACAGTTCAAACTATCCGAAGAAATGAAAGACAAAATGGCCTTACTTAACAAACTAAAGTCAATTCACATGGATATTATTTCTGATCATGAAAAGATGAAATTTGACCTGCAGAAGAAATTAATTGAAATTACAAAAGAAAATGATAAAACTAATGATGCAATTCTAACTACTCAGGCTTTCCTCAAGAAGAACATGCAAGAAAAGGAAATGGAATTGAAGAAAAAAGAAGAAAAACTGAACATGTTAGCTACCATCAATCAGAAGAAACTAAATTGCAGATATCATGCAATTAAGGCATTGTCTCTAAAATTAGAGTCTGGCATTGATAGCATTTAAGAGGAATTTGTTTCTTTCTCTAAAAAATTGGATGAAGCCACACAGCCACAGAAAAAAAAAATAACTGAAATTGGTATGGGATTGATTGAGGATTATACGAAAGTTGAAAGAAGGTGTCTTAGATTGCTTTTTTGGTTTGTGCAATATATATATTATATTATAACAAAAATATACTTCCTCTAATATAGAGACACCTTTTTCGGTTTTACTTTAAATCTTCAATTTCTTACTCTACATGGAACAAGTGAGTGCTTCTAAATTTGAAATTTAATTTAAAAATTATAATCATTTATATTTTGAATAGGCCTAATACATTATTCAAACAAATATAATAATAGCAGATTAAATTTTATACAACAATTCTTAATATTTTAGAGATACATATGATTAAGAAATTAAATACAAGATAAAGTATAATACATAAAAAAATAAATTTGATCATAAAAGTTTGCATTTTTTTGTGTGTAATCCGTAAAAACAAATTATTTAGGCTTCAAAAATAATCAATAATTCCTGAGTTTCTTATAAAAAAGAAGCTTTGATTCCTCAGTCTCACCCATGTCAATACCTATTCAGCAAACAAGAAAAAATATTAAATTAATTAAATGTGAGATAATATGCTCAAGAGATAAGTCACCAGTTCAGTTAGAATAATTCATTATAAAGTATCAATATGTAGTTTAATAAACTGTAATACCTTTTTTAGGATTAATAATACAGAAACCTTATAAAATTATGAATATACAATAATGTGACTAATTTTTTTTACAGATATCTAAAATGCCCTATCTCCTGTACATAAAGTCTTAAACATTTTTAAATAAATAAACTACTAATTATTAACAACACAGCAATATAATATAATGAAATCAGATTATAAAAATAATTTAATAAAAAAATACAATTTTTATTTTTATTTTGACATTGATCACCAACATTTACTAGCATGCACATATCATTACTTCCGCACTGCACCATCAACTTTCATTAGTATATTTACAATCCATATTATATATTGTCCTTACAATTCTCAGGCAATGCCACAAGACAAGCAGGATTTGAGAAATATATATGAGTGCCCAGTTTACATAACCAGGACTAGAGGACCGACATACGTCTGGACATTCAATCTTAAAACAAAGGACAAACCTGCTAAGTGGACATTGGCTGGTGTAGCACTCCTACTTCAAATATAAATTTAATACTTTAGTACCCAAGGCAAATAAAGTTACCATAACATAAATTAATATTTGTTTAAAAAAATTGATTAATTATGTTAAAAGTTATAACTAGGTTTATAAAAATTTATAGTCAATAACATCTAATTAATATATTTTCAGTTAATAAAATATTATATTTATCTTCTTTTGTTGTTAAAAAAATATATCTATGTATTTTTAAAATAAATAACTATGATTTTGTTAAAATGATAAAAAAATAAATATTATTATTAAGCATGTTATAAATATAAATAAAAACTTACCCAATAGAAACAATTTTATAGACCATAATACATGTCCACATTACATAATGACATTATGAAATGAATTAATTGACAAAGAAACATACTGGAAACAACATATCAGACATTAAAACACAAAATTTAATGATATTCATTCACAGACCGATTAAAGGTGAAATAAATTATAAATGCTTCGAAAATAATAAACAAAAAAAATCTTTGGATTCTTACACTTATCACAGGAATAATTTACAAGTTATTTCTCTAGCCAAATTATGTGTGTGTTCAAGTAAATACATAAAAATTCAGCATATCTTAATTTAGTTAGTATTAAACTGTTTCCAGTGATTTATTATTAATTTTCCTAGTATTTAATACCTCCTATAAATGATTAATGTCAAGTTTACTAGATAGTAGAACTATTTTAACTGAGATAATATAGACAGAAACATTTCTCACATAGAAATTACTATTTATAATTTGAAATATATAATAATAATTCTTAATTTATTTCTTTCAAAATCTTATTAAATATAAATACTCTTAAGGTTAGTTCTTGTTCAAAGGTTTTTGATATAAATGAATTAATCCAAAACAACAAGGACTTGGTAAACCATGTTATTCAAATGTCTGGATTTAATAATGAATTACTGATACAATTAGCGTAAATGAAGAAGCAATACGAAGAAGCTAGGAAAAAGAATAAAGAAGCATTGGAAACTTTTCATAAAGTTGAAGTTGAAAACAAAACAGTTAATGATANTTTTTTTTTTTTTTTTTTTTTTTTTTTTTTTTTTTTTTTTTTTTTTTTTTTTTTTTTTTTTTTCTGTGTGATTATAACGATTGAAATAACATTTATACAGAAAATAAGCTTCAACTAGTTCAGTGTTCTAGGCCTAGTATTTACTTGAGTAAATATGTTTAGTGTAAATATTAATACAGTATCACTGGACTGAGTACTTAGCTGAATAAAATAGTGTGGAAAATAAATGCATAAAATTTCCCGAGCCGCAAAAGGCAGGAATTATAAATTCTCTTCTTATAAAAAATTATAAAGGTTTGTTGTTTTTGTAAGTTGATCCCTCAGGATGTGAGGGCAAAGATATAGAGAGGTTGAGATTATTTTACTAGATACGTGGAGCTGAGATGTGCCAGAGCTTTTTATCCCATTCCATGTAAAATTTATGTTAAAAATATAACTCCTGAGAGCATACTAAGCTGCAGAATGAATAAATTGTATAGAAAATGCCATAATTACATTACATAATAGCGGATAAAAAAATGTGTGTACCATCCACATCCTCACTAACAATTTCACCTACCAGTTTTGGCAGGTGTGACGACCAATATATTATTATATTATTTACTTTTTTATTTTTTGTAAAAATATGACTGAACATGTATGCTAAATTTCATCAAAATCATCCAGTAGTTTAGGCTCTCTTTTATGTTTTCAAAAAAAAAAGAAACACTTCTTGGAACCAAAAAACAAAAAAAAAAACACATAAAATAACCATCAAAATCACATTTTTGCGACATCACAATATAGAATACTGTATGTGTGAGAAAGTAAAAAAGAGCCATAACTATCACAGTTCTGAAAACGAGGCTGCTCCTTTGAATGCTGCATTAACTAATTGATTTTACATTACGGATATAATGAGGTAATGTAATTAATTTAGGTAAAAATATGTGATTACTTTTTCACTGCTTTAACTTACAGATAACTAGGACAAAAAGAAACAAATTTAAATAATGCAAAGTGATAACAAAGTTAAAACATTCCAAAATGCATTAGAAAATACTGTTAGTAAAACATTTTAACTGCAATTTAACATAGTACTAAAAACAGAAGAAGTTATTTCAACTTGTCAGTTGAATATTTTTTCTCATGTAGGTTTTATTAGAATGTCTATCAACAGGAGGAGCTATGAGGTTCTTGGGTAGAGGAGGAGGGGGTGGAGCATTCGCACAGACAATCTGTTTACCGTTATCGTTGCTGTTGTCGTTCTTATTGTTGTTCTCGTTTACAGAAACGTCAATGGGTTCAGGTGTCATATCACAATATCCAAAATAGTTGATTGGCTTACATATTTCATAGCCAAGTTTGAAGTAAAAACCTTCTTGGCCTTTAGTTGATAAAAACATAAACATTTTACCCCGTCTGTAAAAATAAATGTATAGAATAATTATAATTGTCGATTGTAAGTTTTATATTACATTCTAATAAAAACGTTTAATGAAATTAAAAATAAAAGAAATACTTTTTCACTATCAAATAAATCTAAGTCTTTAGGAAAAAGTGAAAGCCAAACTTTCTTGCACTAGAATTGCTTTTTTTTAATGTTGAATCGAGTTTCTTATTGCTCCGCTCAATCTATGTATATAGGTATTCAAATTCAGTAAGAAAAAAATACATGCAATATTTTTGTATTTTCCACTTACTGAATGAAAACAATTAAAATCTCGTAATAAATTTGTACCTCCATATGTTTTGTCTATTGATGAAAATATTTTTCATCCACCATCTCAACGACCTTCCACACAGCAGCTATTAATTTGTTATTTCATTAATTTGTTAAACAATAGAGGGGTGGGAGGGCATAAAAAGCATAACTTTCAAGGACACATAGCATAAAGATGAATTGGTACAAGAACAAAATCTAATACGTATATATTTGTACTCAGAGCGTTCTCCTCTTTCATTTCTCCAAACAAAATGTTCAACCCCTAGTTTTTAAAGGGTGACTTTTGGGGCTCCACCATAATTTTCCTGAGTTTGGGGTATTTTATACAACTCATTTAACAGAACTACAATGTTTCAAATATTTGAGTGGGTACTTTCAAATATCAGGTGCGTTGCAGATAGACAGATCCTAAAAAGATTGCAATCATGATTTAATAGTGTGATCCGAGCTTAATAGGTAAACAAAAGTGATATTGTTTCGATTCACAGAAAAGTGAGACATGCTTTGTACTTATGATTGCAACAATATATGTATTTTTGAAGTGGCAGCTACCTTATATTGTTAAACTGTATCTTATTTTGATAGCTAAAAACTTAATAGTATTGTACTTTAGGACATAAAAAAAAGGAAAAACAACACTTAAAATAGTATTGTTGTACATCATAGGTTTCCAAAGTGTGTGACAATGCCCTCTGTAGGGGAGGGGGATTAATTTTTAGATTAATTATTAGAGATAATAATTAAAAAAATATACTTTAAATTATCAAGATAAAAACAAAGAATTTATTAAAGAGAGAACCATGTTATAGAAACTTTTTTTGGGTGATCAGGTGGCATTACAGTCTGTCCCAAACAAGAGGTAGTGCGTTGTCAGCACAGGTAATCGAGTGACACACAGATTAGCCAACCTCTGAGGGAAAAAATAAAGCCACTACATTTACTTAATTACATAGTTATCCAAAGGGCAAATCTTGAGCTCTCATTGGCTCCCCACCCAATATGCTAGTTTTTCCCGAGCTGTCAACACAAACTCTCACTTGGGACAGACTGTAATGTAGATAATTTTAGGCAACTACGCTACACAATTATGAAGCTCTTTAGTTTAACAACTCAGTGACCTAAATTTAATATCTTCTCCAAGATCTTTAATAATTCCAAGCAGTAACAGATGAAAGAGTTACCAATAATTTTCAATAATATAAAATTTTTCTTACATTCTACAATATTCTTCAGCATATTCCATAAGAATTTTCCCCCATCCGAAACCTCTGTATTCTTTCCTAATGATAACTGAAAATAATATTAAAAAAAAAATTAAAAATATCTGTATTACGTTAAGTAAAAAGGTATTGTAAAAATAATGAAAGGGTCATTGTATGTGGTTAAATGGTTATGAAGGCGGGATGTAACTTAATACATTTTGGTAGTAAATTCAGCCTTGATTTTTACTTGTGATATACCTATTTCTTCTTCTAAAACTTTACATGCTATTTAAGCGAGTGTTTTTAGAGAGAGTAAGTTTAAATTACTTTCCAAGCTCTTTCAATAACCTCCCATCACAAACCAAAGTACTTATTTTAATCTGAAATGTTTTTCATCACTAACAAAGCATTTCTTTAAATCTTACTACACAACTTTCAAAATGAAGCAGGTAGGTTTATACTTAGACCTGTGGGTATTTGGTTGGTTCATCATTTTTAAACAACTGCCAAAGAGTAAGAGAGAGAGAGAGAGAGAGAAAAAAAAAACAACTCGTATATTTGAATAGTCTATTTATATCCCCTACTCTCCACTAATTAAATTTTTTAAAAGACAAAATTTTGAATGACAGCAGTCCAATAAATATTTTATAAAAAGGTTAAAATACATAGACAATTTCAGGACACATCAAAAGCTTTGAGTTTTGGGAAATGTATTAATGATATAGGGTGGTCCAAAGGTCCCCCCCCCCTCATAACTTTTGAACGGTTTGAGAAATTAATGAAACTTGAAAGATCTGTACCATGAAAAGGGAAGTTAGTTTTCATGCAATCACGCAATAGGAGCAACCCACTTTGCCCACAGTCAAATTTCAATTTGGCATATTTAGATTATTTGCTGAATAATAGCAAAATTACTCTTCCAAAAATATTAAAAAAAAAAAAAAAATCTGGTACAGGGTTCGGGGTACTCGAAAGTAGCATTGGACTTGGTCAGTACTTTAAAAAAAACCTTATTTTTAATACCTATATTTTATTTAATTATTTGAAGTTTGGCACTAATAAATAATTATATTCACTTATAACTTTTAAACTAATTAATGGAATTTCATCGGGGTTTTTTATATTTGTTCCTTAATTTTTTCCGGTTCCAACTATATGTCAAAAACCTATTTATATTTTCGGTATTATTAACCATCAAAGTTTAAAAATTAAAAAATTGATAACTTCAAAATGGCGGCCAATATCAAAATTAAATTTGCCGGGCTTGTTTGTCATACAGAGAGGTACATTTGTGCCAAATTTCAACTCAATCAGGACCTTTTTTTTTTTTACATTTTTGGTGATTCAGCCAACTGGGTTCAAGGGTTCCGGGCAGCACCACTACAGGTAAGACTGATTTTTCTGCCAAGTTTCAACTCTCTAGGTTAAATACCTTGAGTGCTAAAATGATAACATACACATGCACACACACACATAAATACAGGCGTCATGCTGGAAACCACTCAGGAGGTCTTAAAAACACCTAAAACGGATAATTCTGTTGAAATTTCAAAAAAAAAAAAAAAAAAAAAATGGTGGAAAAAATACTTTTCCTGCTATAGGTAGTGAGGAAAAGTAATAACACTATTGTCGTTATAAAATCTAAACGGTTTGAAATAAATTATGGAACTTGGGGGATCTGTAACATGTAAAGGGAAGTGTGTATTCATACATTCCCGTACCAGGGGTAACCACCACCCATGCACCAGGCCATTTTTATTCTTTTACCCATATAGGGGACAAAATATTGGAGATAGAAAAAAAATGAAGTAAATATTCATTATTTTTCACCGTATAATTCAAATTTGCTATGAAAAATATACACTCCAATTTGAAATTTTGAAGTTGGGTAGCCTGAGGGCAAAATAGATGGTTGCTACTGCGTGATTGCATGAAAACAAAATTCTTAATGTATCCTTAAGTTTCATTAATGTATCTCAAACTGTTGAGATGTTACAATGATCTAAATGTTATTTTTTACTATTTTCAGAAGGGTTATTTTGTTATCTTTGCCCCCCTATAGAGGGCAAAATATTGGTGATAGAATAATTTACCAAATAATTCAAATTACAATTATCAATTACTACCGGAGACATACAGAGAAAAATAGTAGTAGTTATTGATAATTGTAATTTAAATTATTTAAAATTTAATCTTTCGGTAGTAAGAAAACTACCAAAAACTTAAAAATTGAATAATTTACCTCAAACCGTTCAAAAGTTAAGAGGGGGGGGGGGAGGGACTTTAGGATCACCCTATTTACATCGTGTATGAGAAAGTTAAAATTGGAGAGAGGCAAAACTGTTAATCGTTAGGTCTTAAGAAGTTAAAATATGTTTTTGGTTTAAATTGTTTTTTACAAAATTGTAGGTAATTTTTAATATAGGGTAGCATAGTAGAAAGTCAAACTTAAAATAGACTTCTGTTACAGTAAGTAAAATCAAAGTAATTATTGTCATACAAATTTGATCTGGCACTCTTGCCAGATCAGAGGTGACAACCTTCGAATTATTAAATGAGAGGCAAGATAAATCTTTTTTGAAAATAATTTAAAAACGTGTTACTGCTATAAATAAACAGTGGCGTTAGTGACTGTCATCAAAACATTCTTAATATCCTAGACCTACTTAAGAAATTCTACAGTCTAAAAAAGGAAACTAATGTAAGAGTTTAAAAACCTGATTCTACGATGACATCATCACCACCAGCTCTTATTTCAGTCACCTTACAATGCCCAACTACCTCTTCATCATTCAATATCAGAACAAAAGACGTTGGAAACTTTTCACAGGACATATACAAACTTTGATACCTAAAAAAAACATAAAAAGGAAAAGTGCAAACAAACATATGAAGTTTTAACAATTGAAATCATAATACAAAATAAAAAACATCCAAGAAAACAAAAAAACCTTGACATGTTAAGCACAATAAAATAGCAAATTCTTTACCTGGCAGTCCTACTTCTTGGCCATTCCGAATTAATCAAATTACAGCACTCTTTAATAAATTTTTTACAATGATGTATTGGATAAATTTGTAAGGGTGAAAAGGAATCCATGATCTAACTAATAACAAACTACAGACTACGAACATTAAAAAAATAAGAAAATATTAAAAATTAAAAATATCCATTTCAGGAAAGGTTATAAATGTTCGGAAACCATTATGCAACCTCAATCAGCTGATTTTTTAGATTTATGTTTTCACATTCTTAGCGCTTTAGGAGTGATTCTTTCGAGCTTAATTAACGAACAAAACCATTTTTCAATTGTGTTTCACGTTTACGTTACGTATTTCGTAACTTGTTTGTCTTGAAAAAAAATCCTTTCATTAACTAATCGCTATCCTATTTATTATTTATTAATTGTTAAAAATCAATAATTATTCTATTATGTGAACAATCCTTGTCCATTTGATTTATAATTTTGATAAGTTATTTTTCATTATACCCGTTGGTTTTTCTCGGTAGAACAACTGAGGACCGAGAAACTGAAGAGTATAGTGTAACTTCTGTTGATAAGTTTTTAGAAATAGTTTAACGAAAACGAAGAGCGTATTATAATACGTGATCGGATGTGATGTCCCGTCATAGAAATGTTAGGTCTCTCAATTATTCGGATGGTACGTTGTTTTAATTATTATTATGTTTTATTATATTTTCCGACAAGATACATATTGCAATTACAAGTCTTGTCAAACATAAAAATGTTTTGTTTGCCCTCTATTTTTTTTTGTAGTGCTGTCGCATTAGAAAATTAGAATTGCAAGGGCAAACTGCATTACCTAATTTTTTTTAATTGCAAATTTTTCTATATTTACTGATATTTTAATTTTAATTGGGAGAAGGACACGGATTTTGAATACCATGTCTAAGCAATACGTGTTTTGAATTTTTGAATACCGTGTCTGAGCAATACGTTGTTTTGAATTATCTACGCTTACATTTTTTTATGAGGTGATTATTTGGCTATTTTACAGTGAACAACAAAGTCGAGAATCGCTTGGCTGAACAATTTTGGTTGTTTTATTTATACACATAAATAATATCATCCTCTTTCTCAAAGCAGTGCATTTGTAGATTTATACATTGTCCATCAAATTTAGAAACGACCGGATCAGAATTAATTGGATCAGCAGGTGCGTACTGGGCAGCTTGCACTATAGACTGAAAATCGTAACCAGATGTTGCTTAGTTTATGCTGGTATACCTGTGAGCTAAAAACATTGTGCTAGGTAGATCACCTCATTTATTATTGGCATACATACATAAATAAACACATTTTCAAGAAAGTAAAAGGTTAAAAAAATAGAACTTATGGCTTGAAACTCATATTTTTTTTATTAGAAAGACAGAGAATAAAGTTGTCAGGGAGTGAAAATGACATGTCATGGCAAGATGGACAAAGACCTGTGATACTTTGTAAATATTGGACTCCCAACTGTCGACGCAAAGAAGCGTCTATTAACACCAATAGGAATTAGAATATTAGGTTTTCTCTCAAAAACTATATTGAGATAACAACAATATCTACACCTCATTGTTTTGATGACAAAGGTCAAAAAATGTGTTACATATGGTTATATCAATAAATAATAAGGCCTTTTATCAGTATTGTATTGTACTGGACGGAGGTCGGAAAAAGTAGTAATATATGTATTCCGATAAATAATAAAGTTCTCTACCTAGTGAGTAGTTTTTCAGCTTATTGTACACTAGACAGTTATAGAAAATTGAAATGCTCCATAAAAGTTAAAGGGTGCAACATAAGGATATTTTATCAGTATTGTATTGTATTGGACAGAGGTCGGAAAAAGTAGTTATATATATGTATACTGATAAATAATAAAGTTTTCAACCTAGTGAGTGGTTTATTAGCCTATTGGATACTAGACAGTTGTGGAATATTGGAAAAACCCATAAATGTTAAAGGGTGCAACCTTTTATACGCGAAAAAGTGCCCGGAAAGCGTGGGGGGGGGGGATTAACAGAAAAGACCCAAAGTCGGCAATGTAATGATAATCTAGTGGCTCAAAGATTGTCCCAAAATCAAATAATAAGCTCAAAGTCAAAACATATTGCTATAAAACAACATTTCATCAGAGGCGCTCTCTGATGAAATGTGTGAAATGTGAGTCAAGGTGTCGTCAAGTTGATGTATCGACAAACTGATGAAATGGATGCAGTTATTTTTACATACCCTTTGCCTGCTTCCAAACTTCTCAAGTTCAAGAGTGACCTTGGACTTAATCCACTTGGCTCGTGAGGGGGAGTGTTGGAAAGAACACTTCACCAACCTGGACAACACTGACATGAAAGTTTAACTTTCAAGTATATAATTGCCTTATTTAGTTAAGTATAATAGATATTCTGAATATGTTATACCGAAAGATCCAGTTTTCAAAGGGGGCCTTGGTAGCTCATATAAGAGAACAGTTGAATGTAACGGTGTGGAACATCTTGAATGGGTGACCACGACCACAGATCTGGGGACCGGGCCCTCCTCGGTGTTCACTCAGCATCTCTATGTAACTGGGCATCTGACTTAAGTCAGATTAATTTTTGTTTAAGATTCCTCTCCAAACTGATTATTAGTCCTCTGTGTGTTGTCCTCTTCCCTTTCTTTAAAAATAGTTTTGTGGTGCTTGAAATTTAAAAAAAAAATACGTGTGGTGTCGCGGGACACCCGGTAGGAACGAAGTTCCTTTTTTTTGTTTAGGGTTAACAAGGCTTATTAATACCTTTTATCACTGCGACCAAAGATGGTCCATTGTGAGTAAAACCCGTACTTATTACATTTCCCAGTCAATACTCAGACTTTTGACAAAGCTGAGAATATCTCTGGGAGCTGCCTGTCGTATGTCGGTTGGTACCAGGATAGCCTTACCGAGCATTAGCAGTCGTTTTTGCGCTGCTGCCTCGCAGTTGCACAATATGTGTTCCGCACTTTCCGTTTCTTCACAGCATAGGCGGCAAACGTCATCCTCAGCAATGCCCATCTTTTTCAGATGATATTTAAGAGGGCAGTGTCCAGTGAGGAGGCCTGTCAATAGCCTCAATTCCTGTTTGCTGAGAGAGAGGTACATTTTCGTCCTCTCCTTTGAGAAGGTTAAAAACCTTTTAGATTGCTTTATTCCTGGGACATTTTCCCAGTACGAGGCCTTGAGTCTAGCCTCCCATAAGCTAATCGCCTTTCCTATGTGGCTACGGTTCGTTCCACAGAAAGGCTCTGGAACGATGAAAAGAGACTCTGCACCTTCTTTTGCAAGGTGATCGGCAATCTCATTTCCTTCAACTCCTTCATGACCTGGTACCCACATTAGGTTAACCTTGTTATGAGTAGCCAGGGTCTTTAGAGTTTTAAAGTACTCTAAGACAAGCTTAGACTCATAAATAAAACTTCTTAGAGCTCTTAAAGCTGCCTGACTGTCCGACATTATATAGATTTTAGCCCCTTTCAATCTTTTCCTTACGTTCTCATGGGCACACACTTGTATAGCGTTGACTTCTGCCTGGAATATTGTGGGAAATGATCCCCAGGATCTGGAAAGCTTATAGTTAGGACGACTTACTCCTATTCCTACCTTTCCATCCATTTTCAATCCATCCGTATACCATGTAAGTGCCCCTCTTTCAAATGTAGGACCACCATAGTTCCACAATTGGCGACTTGGAAAAGTCACTTCAAATGATCGACCAAAGTTTAGTGTCTTCAGTATTATATCTGTTACTTCATAGTGATCTTGGAAATCTTTTAGATATTATAATATCTTTAAGTGTCCATTTAGATCACCTATTTTGTAAGCAAATGCCCTCTGCAATGTTAGCATGCTTTTTGCTGCCTCTCTCCTTATATGTAAGTATAGAGGAGGTATATCTAGCAAAGCTTCTAAAGCTGCGGTTGGGCAAGTGCGCATTGCACCTATGATACCTGTACAAGCTATCCGTTGCAGTTTTTGCAACTTGATTTGTAGTGGTTTTTTTTGGGATTTGGGCCACCACACTAATGAGGCATAGGTAACCATAGACCGTAAGGTACGTCTAATAAATCATTTTGGGCTGAAGACCCCAAGTTTTCCCAAAA
This sequence comes from Gerris buenoi, assembly GCA_001010745.2. Lineage (NCBI taxonomy): Eukaryota > Metazoa > Arthropoda > Insecta > Hemiptera > Gerridae > Gerris > Gerris buenoi. Next base: position 334,309 of record KZ651419.1, on the reverse strand, counting down.
AGCCTTAGGCACGACCATGTAGCCATTAATGCTTTTCCAATAATTTTATCAATTTGTGGGTTCCAAGTGAGCTTTTGATCCAGAATTACTCCTAGATATTTAACCCTACTTGAATATGGTATTGTAGTATTACCAAGCTTTAAGGATTTTAAATTCAGTTTCCTTTTTTTGGTAAGTGGTACAATGATGGTTTTGTCAGGGTTGACATTTAGGCCCTCCTTCTGACACCATCTTTTTACAATATCGAGGGAAGACTGCATTAGTCCACAATAGTTCCTTCATGCTTTCCTCTGATTATAATTGCCAGATCATCAGCATAGCCCAAGGCCTCAAAGCCTTTTTGAGCTAGATTATCCAGAAGCTCATCGACTATGATAGACTACGGTAAGGGTGATAAGACCCCTCCTTGAGGGCACCCCTTAGATGTAGCTACCGTAACCGACTTTCCTCCCCGACTGGCAGTAATCCTACGTCCCTTAAGCATTGATCTAATCCATCTAATAGTTGAGGGTGTAAATCCTTTCCTGCTAGCAGATTTTTTCATGGATTCATGTGATGCATTATCAAAAGCACCTTCTATGTCGAGGAAAGCGCAAAAAGCTACCTCTTTCCTTACTCCTTACCATTGATCCCTCTATTCTCTTGACTAGACTGTGTAGGGCAGTAACAGTTGATTTGCCTTTTTGATAGGCAAATTGGTTTTTGTGAAGTGGAAAGCCCACCAGACATTCACTTCTCAAATGTTGATCCAACACTTTTTCCATAGTTTTTAGTAGGAAAGAAGATAGGCTGATAGGTCGATAAGACTTAGGCTGTACGGCAGATCGTCTGCCAGCCTTTGGTATAAAAGCTACATTGACTTCTCGCCATAGATGAGGGACATATCCCCATGCAAAGCTTGCTTTGAAGACTTTTACCAGACAAGGTAAAATTTCTTCTAACGAAGTTCCTTACAATTTACATTAAATATAAATTCATTTTTTACGATTTTGGTAGTACTCATACTACGGAAAGATTAAATTTTAATTTAAATCAAATTATAATTATTATTAACTACGGGAAACAATCAGAGAAAAATATGCTCCAGCGCCGGGATTTGAACCACGGGCCTGGAGCATATTTTTCTCTGTATGTTTCCCGTAGTTAATAATAATTATAATTTGATTTAAAATAAAAATTAAATATAAATTATAAAATTACACTATACATTATGTGTAGGTACATTGCTAACTACTTATACATGGTAGATTTAGAAAAGAGACAAAATTAAAATATGTAAAAATTAAATATTTTTCTATATTTACAAAACCAAGTGAATTTGACGTATAAAAATAAACGTTAAAATTACGTTTACGTGAGCATTGTGCTTGAACGCTTGGGCGGATAACGTTGTCCAACGAACTTAGCCTGGGCATTGGTAAAATGAACATGTGTACCAAATTTCAACTAACTCGGTGATCTTTTACTCAAGTTATTGTGGTAGATTTCATGACGGATTTTGCGTGACGCTGATTTTGGTGGTTTTTTTCTCGGATTTACTCCCGGGCTCTAGAACGTGCTATAAGGAACTTCGTTTCAAAAAAATAAAATAAATAATAATATTAGCAAAATGCTAAACCCCAAATACCCATATCATAATCCCCCCCCCCTCTCTGAAATAAGTTCCACGGTCCCTGGCTTTTATTAGAGCCAGAAGAAAGGTGGGCGACAGGAGTTTGTGGTGCACTCTCTGCAAATGTTGACTCCCTTGAGATGGACCAACTAAGTACACAAAGTATTACTTATTCCTAATTAAAATTACAATAAAACTATAAAATTTTAAGAAAATTAATTTATTGTTTTGTTTTTTCAGAGTATGATGGATATGACGATGTATATGGACATTCCTTAGAAGATGACTACAGCACATCTCCTGGCAGTGGTAAGCAGATCTTCTTATTGGCTTTTCTTGTGTTTAAATTTAGCTAATTTTGTTTTAAAGGGGCTAGTAGATTATCACTGATACCAAACAAAAGAGGTTCAGTTAGATGGTTTGATACATCAATTTAATATTTAGCGTGCTCAACAAATCAATATTTTGAAAACTTAACCTAATGACCATTGCCTCTATTCTGTGCCTTAAGCAAGAACAGTCTCGGCCAATGCAACATTTTTATTTTTGTTTGTGGAGTATTTAATGAGTTTTATTTTATCAATACAGTAGAGCCTCGATAAGAAGTGTCTCAAGGGGATAAGGGAAACAGTCTTGTTATTAAGATGCCCTTTTTGTTGAGGGTTGTGTTTTCAAGGTTAATGGGCGGGGTTTTCAAGTCTAGACTTGTTCAAGGTACCTCATTCCTATATAGAGTCGTCTTATAGAGGTTCTGAGTTTTGTTGTGAATTAGAAAAAATCCGTGTTATTTTTAGGTTGTTTGGATAATAATTGTTGTGTTACAGAGGTTAATTTAACATTATGTGTTATGGCAATCTCAAGGGAATTTGATAATTGCACTTGTAATTGAGGTTATCGTGTTATTGAGGATCGTGTAAGCGAGGTTCTACTTTATAATGTTTGTTTAACCTTTTATGGTAAATAATTTTATAATGTGGAAGAACTGGAATTAGTTATCTCTGTTATTAAGGTTACCCTTCTAACCTGTAAAGGTTTTATATTAATTGTGATAGCGTTGTTTTTTTTATTTAAATTTCAGCTGCTTTTATGTATGATCGTACCAGACCCACCCAAGTTTCTGCATTTTTAAACACCGAGGAAGACATAGCTGAAGAAGATATTGAAGAAGACTTGGATGAAGAAGAACCAAAGCCAAGAAATTTGAGTGATCTTGATGAAGCAAAACTAAGATCTTGTTTGGATGAAGCTCGTAGTGTTCTAGGTGATTCTGTACCTGATAAGAAACTCATCGACGTCATTCTTGAATCTGAATTCGACATCGCTAAGACTTTAGATAGGGTCCTCAATCTTGAACCAGCTGCTAAAAGACAGAACATTGGTGAGTTCATAGTATATTAGTAAAGTTAATGTTTGAAAAAAATAAAATAAATAAATAAATAAAATAAAATAATAATAATAAAAGAATCGCTTTGTTTCTTTCTAGTAAGATGTTATTTTATAAGTAAAAAGAATTTTAATTTTTCTTTGAATTTGTGGTAAATGCTGGCTATTTTCCATTATGAGGAAACGAAATTGAAGCAAACTGATATTTTTTAAAAACACAATAGCCCCTGCAGCTAAACTGTTCAGGGTTGGAAAAAACCCGGGTTTTTTGGAAAAAGCCCAACCCACCTGGGTTTTTTAATAAAACCCGGGTTTTATTGGGTTTTTTGGGGTTTTATTGGGTTTTTTAAAAACTAAATAATTTTAACATATAAAAATGTGTAAATGTACCAAATCTTATTAAAATAAAAAATGCCGACTTAGTATTAGGTTTTTTTCTATGAAATACTAATGATAATAACAATAAAATTAATATTTTCCGGGTGGCACCACTACAGTCAAGGATTGGAAGGACATACTTACAGACGTCATGCTGAAAACCACTCAGGAGGTCTTAAAAACACCCAAAACGGATAATTCCGTTGAAACCCCGAAAAAAAAAATTTTGGGTGTAAACAATACTTTTTCTATATACTTATTTAAGGGAGGGAGAAGGTAAGGAATAGTAAAAAAGTTGATATAAGACCAGTTTTTAGAAATGGTATTTTTATATCAATTATTTAGTCTCACAGCTTGCAATTATACAAAAATACTTAAATTATAATATATATACATATTTTATTATATACTATGGGATATCTAAAAATATATATTTTTCCTTTTTTTACCTCAGGTAGGAAAAGTTTTGTTTTCAACCATTTTTACTTTCTCATATAAAGAGAAAGTATTGTGATGGCGCGAAAATTCGATTTTGATGGATTTACACGTTTTGAG
>KZ651419.1:318429-329335 GCA_001010745.2 Gerris buenoi | reverse complement strand
AAGAAAATCAGTTAGTTCAAAACGGTCACCCATTCAAGTACTGTCCATGCCCATTGCTGCTTCCTCTAGTCTAGGATCTCCTACTGCTTCCTCTAGGGTCTCCTTGGAGGATACTTTAGTGGCCTCCAAAGTGAGGAAAAGTTCTGAGGTATTCCGTACCCGATTTTTCAATATATCGTATTTTTAAAAAACCCACAAAAAACCCGGGAAAATTAAGATGGGTTTTTTTCATTTTACCCGGGTGGGTTTTTGGGTGCCAACCCTGAAACAGTTTGAGCTTTTTTAAACAGATCAATTTTCCTTTTAACTTTATACAATGAGTAAATTCCAAAAAAATCTGGGTAAAATAATAAAAAATTGTTTTCTTAAGTTTTAGAATATATTTTTTATGAATAAACTATATTACCATCCCTTTCTACAACCTTAAATCACATTTGCAATGTAGAGATCATATTCCTCTTTTGCTCTTACAAAAAAAATTAAAAAAAAAAAAAAAAAAAAATTGCTATATCAACCCAGAATCTAGAATCTTAGTTCTACCATAAAGGGTTTATGCTGTGTTGGAAGGTCAATCTATTTTGTGGGAATAGCCAGGGAATAACGCAATAAAGAAGATAATAAATTATTGCTTGCATATAAAAGTAAAATAGAACGGAGTAGTTTTAAAGCACTTAGTTTTAGCACAAGATAAATTCTAACATTTACCCTTATTATTTCATTATCAGCAGAAAAACTCCCAAATGCATTTAGTGATAGGAATATTTAAGTTTTACAAAAACCATAAAATGAATAGTTGATAGTCTTTTAGGGAGTGGGAGCTTTATTTGAACATTTAACCTTATCAAATCAAATATTTTTCATACCATTTACACCTTATTTTTTTATTTAAAAGTTTTTTTTTAAGTTTACATGAAAAAATTGCCCAATTTAGTTTTAATTGTTCAAATAGATTGAACTATTGATATTATCTACTAATTATATCAGGGCCAGAATCTAGGACTTTTTTAAGAGGGGGCAAGCTTGAAACTGCCCCCCCCCCTCCCCTTCAAACTATTATGCCTCCAAAATTTGCCCCTTCCCCTCTAGATCCGACCCTTTCTTAGATTTATATTCTAAGTTCTAACATTATTTATTTATTTATTTATTTATTTTTTTTTTCAGAAACCCCTAAACCTCAAAGATCAACGTTCCAGCACCGCAGTACTCCTGGTAGTTATAGTTTACTCATTAAATTAAATTGATCAGAATTACACTATTAAATGTATAAATGGTGTCTTGCAAATAAACTAATTAATATTATTCTCTTTTGTTTCATGTATTTGTTGCTGCTTGAAATTTACTTGCAAGGTAAGATTTTTCAAACTATATTTTTTCCTATTTTAATAAGTTTTTAAAAAACAATAATATTTTTATTTCTTTATATTTAAATTATCATACAATTTTTTGATGTGTGTTATCTTTATATGAATTAGATCATTTTTAATTAGTTAATTGGTCTGTGGGTTTATGTAAAGAGAAGAAAGAAATGTCTAACAATTTATCGAATCCCCCAAATATAACTAACAAAGGAAATATGACGGCCCCAGTTAAGATGGAGAAAAATGAAGGTGTTGTAAATAATGTTGATGCTTTGACTAATAAGCAAATCGCCAAAGTAAGAGGAATGTCAACAGTTGGGGTTTTTATATGTAAGAAATTAGAGAAACCTCCAAAACCAAAGATAACTCTTACTAAAGCAAAACCAACCATACAGAGGTTTACATTCAACTCTCCCTCTCCAGATGACGAAAATATCAAACATCGTAGAAGAATATGAAGAAATATCAACCCCTCGTTGATTCTGCTCTACTATTTTTGTTAGAGAATGCTTAACTCTTATAGACAATATAATTTAAGTTTAGCTTGTCTTTGATATTTTATTTAATTTTTTTGTGATTTACAGTTTCAGTTTTAAGTTTAGTCTTATTTATCATTAAGTTTGATTTTTTAGTAATGTCTGCACATTATATGAATTAATTTCCTTCAAGGACATTTATGTTCTTGAGGACTTTCATAGCAGTTAAAAAGCTCAAATAAATTTTTGTTTAATGGAATGATTGATTTGTAATAATTATGTATTGCAAATTTAATTAAATTTATTTTAAATAATGTGAAATTAACCTAAATTTTATTTAGTTTTTAATCTGTTTTTTCTTTATATTTTTAACAACATAACTTATACATTAATAATATATTATTTATGGTCACTTTAATTTTAGTCAAAACATTTTTTTTTTTTTTTTTAATTCTTGAATTGACATGACTTTATTTAGTTTTTAATCTGTTTTTTTCTTTGTCTTTTTAAAAACATAACTTATACATTAAAAATATATTATTTATGGTCTCTTTAATTTTTGTCAAAACATTTTTTTTTTTTAATTCTAGATTTAACTTATGTTTTGTGAATTACTCATGAATTTATGTATTTGTGTTTTATGTTTTTGTTGAAGAACATGATTTATTATGGATACTTGTGTGAGACATTACAAACAATATATTTATTTTAAGTGTTACTGTCTTCCATTATCACATGTCCCATTGTTGAAGAATGACAATTTGGGTAGAACAGAATTGAAGAGCCCTATAATTTTTGTATCCAATATAAAACCATGTAATGTAGTATGTAACATGTAATGTGTAAACTTGTAGTTTATATTTTCTCATATACAGGGTGTATATTAACACATCTAGTATATGAGTAAAGGGGCAGAGCTCTTGTCCAATAATTACCTAATCATGAGTTAAAAGAAAGAGTAAAAAGCTAATAATTGGGCCTCAAACTTAGATAATTAACTTTTTTTTTTTAATTATTATCTCTTCTATATATTTGGAAACAAATCATCTTTCCATAAACCATCTACGGACAAAAAATTATTCAATTACCTTAAAGGAATTCCCCCTCCCCCCCCAGTATTTTTTATGCATGTTTAGTAAACATCCGGTTTATAATGAGAAATTATTGTGATAGTGCCAAAATTTGATTTTGAGATTTTAATAGATTAGCATGGACCTCATTTCTCGATTGTCCCTGAGTTCAAAACATATGTTTTATAATAATAATAGCCGTTATGCCCGTGGCAATGGGCAGAATAAATATGGTTAAAAAAAGTTATAATTAAAATACATATTTAAATAGATATTTACTGTTTAAATAATAAGTTTTATGCATGTGTAGTTTCATTACAATGGGATGGCGTAGTTGGTAGCGTATTCGACTGACGCACAGGTGGTCACTGGTTCAATCCCAGCTTATGGCACATCAATTTTTAACGTTATAAATCGTTTAGAGGTGAGTCGTCGCCCGTCCGGGACACTACTCAATTAAAAGATCTTTCTTTTCTGTGAAAAATTCCTTCCCAACAGTTTTAAAAACATAAAAAAGTAATTTTTGAAAAGTTTTTGTTTTTTTCTCAATTTTTTAAAAAATTGTAAGACGTAGTGTAATTAAATGCAAATTTTTAAATATATGTCGTTTTTTCTGAAACTAGTTATAGCTATAAACACTGTAGGTTAGAGGTCTAGTTTGATTCTGCACTGGAGTTTTATGGTAAATTTTTATAAAATGTTCAATAATAATTAAATTTAATCATGAAAACTTGGAATAACTAACAAATGGAAAACACTAGACCAAGTTTTTTATGTACTGTTATATAAAAAAGTTTAGTACAAGTTGTGTCAGACATATTTTTATCTAAATTAATTCTCTGTAAATCACTTATAACGGCATTTAAGGGGGAAAGAAAATTACATTGCTGTATTGGATTGTTGTTATAATGATGTCATTTCCAGTTTAGCATCAATCAAGGGACAGAATAATATTTCTGTCATTATAAGCAACAGATTTTTATAACCAATGTTGTTATAAACGATTCTAATATATTTTTTTCTAGTGAGATTGTGTTCAATCACCAGTTGATAACTTGATTAAGAATGGCTATACAACGTTTTTGACCGTAAATTGATCAGATTTCTCTTGCATTAATAAATCTTGTTAATAGTTGTTTCATTATAAAATTTAAACTACAAGTTTATGAGGAAGGTTTTCATTAACTCTTCAATTGTTTTATTTTATTTATTTAACAGGCCTTATTTTCTGTAAATTCTGGGCTGTGATTTGGAAGACTGATTTTATTATATATATATGTGTATTTATTTTTTATTTTAATCAAATATGCTTGTGTGTAATTTTTGTTGTTTTTAATACATTTTAACTATTGTCAACAACATTTTTAGGATAGTTCAGTCTGAAAAAATGAATTTATTTGTTTTCCTTGTAATACAGTTATGAGCTTGTAAGATGGTATTTTTTATTTGCAATTTATTGGTTGAATTATTGAACTAGCTATATTGTTCTAATTACTTATTGTTCCTGTTTAATTTTAATTGACAATACCATTTTTGTCCCATCTTCATTTCATTTGCTCACATTCTTACTAATTTAACTTTCTACATTTGATCTCTTTTCCCTGTTTACATATCAGTTATTTATATTGTATATGTCAATTTAAAATTACAGTTAAACCTCGATAACTCAAAGCAAGAAATCTCAAAATTCTCAATAAGTCTAATTGATTTCCGTTTCTTTTGCTAATTTGAGATTTCTGACATGTCTAGTATTGATAACTCAAAGTTAAAATATATTTTATCTTGAATTTCAAGCTATTGAGGTTCCACAGTAGTTAAGTAAATACTTATATTATAATATTAAGGTTTTCAATTACTGCATTCGATTTTTATTGCTCATTTATTTGGTTATGTAGTTTAAAAATAAACCACTGCTTAAAGCCTTCTAGATCTCTGCCTCCGACTTCTTAGATTCATTCAGTAATTGTCTAACTTCATTCGCTTATAATTACATTTCCATGGTGTTTAAATACTGGTTGAATACAGTTTTAGTGTCCAAGAGACCTAGATTCAATAGGGATTGAATATAAATTAGATCTAGCTACGATACACTAAATTCTAGGATCGTATCTGGATCGAGTTTCGAGTTGCATGGAAACTCCTAAACTGAATCCTGACATGTGGGTATGAGCGCCCCCCATGTGTTTCTCTAGGAACTGAAGTCTATTCTGTCAATACATGACCCTCNAAAAAAAAAAAAAAAAAAAAAAAAAAAAAAAAAAAAAAAAAAAAAAAAAAAAAAAAACATATCCTTTATTTGTCATATTCAGTTATGTGTTCAGGTGAAGGATAAAAAATTATTTATAACCTTTATCAAAATCCTAGAAGAAGTTTTGTTTTTATAATCAGAAGATTGGTGTATTAAATAATGGATTCTATATAACTCATGGAAACACCTACCTTGTTAAGCCAACCTGGATTTATTCCATATTTAAACAATATGGAAGTGATTTGGATTCTAATTAAATACATTTTTGGAGGTTTTTTTTTTTTTTAACTGCTCTTTCATACTATAATTTTATTCATCTAATATCAACTTATATTTATTAACAGCCTATTTTTAGTGATATCTTTCATAAAAATAATTAAAGTTATTAAAAATGGGAAGTGTATTTCAAAAGTTAGGGCTCTTTCATAATAAAAAAAAAAATTTTTAGAACAATTACTTATTGGTGATTTAAATCTACTTTACTTGTCCACACAATTACCGTTCACTTCTAAACACTTTTTGTAATGGTGCAACATGTTCCTTAAACCCTCTGCATAGAAGTTTACCACCTGGGAAGTAAACCAGTTTACAATAGAGGTCTTGAATCTATAGAGTTTACATTTGTGTAGGATATCCAGGTCTTTTCACCTGTAGCAATGTGGGAAAATAAGTGTTTGACATTCTTTGTCAATAAACATTTTTGGTGCAAACATTGCACTCAATTTGTGATATAAAAGTTAATAGGGATGCGCCCCGACAGGCTCATGATTCATAGGGCCGAACACTAATTGTGAACCATCGATCAGATCACCCAGTCTAGGTATGAGCCTACCACTTTGCATATTTGGCCATTTTTAAAATCTCAACACCATTGTCTAACCATTTCTTCATTCATTACCAAAGGTCCATTAGCTACTAGGCACAATGAGTAATTTGTGCAATTGTCTGCATTCACCAACAGGCAAAAAACTGCTGAATTAAATCAGTAACTTCTGTAGCTTCGGAACCAGTCAGTATGTACTGATTGGTACCTAACAAAGCTGTTGTAAGCGCTATCTAGCACTACAAGCCGACAACATTGTTCACACCTGCCAATATTTAAATATAAACAAATGGCCTTACTATGTGAATATGCGGAATAACCCTATTAGCAATATTATTTAAATTATTGAATGCTTTTTAGTTCTACCCTAGAGTCATTTAAAACTATGTTACTAAAAAGTCAATATTGCCTTAATATATTGGGTTATATTATAAGTATATTTGGTTTTGTGTTAAATTTTTTNATTGTCATCGTGTTTTGAGCTGTTCTGAAAGTTTCAAATGTCTAGCTACTCGGGATGTTAGTTAAAATTTGATTGCAAGATTTGTACCGGACAAACAAACAAACAAGAAACCAAGTTAATAAAAACATAGTAAAAATGAGCTTAAACCAATATTTATAACATAAGTATTAGTTGTAATTGTCCAAGTTAAATTGACAACAAAGAACTTATCAGACAATTCAATATTTCATGAGAACTTATATTTTAAATCAATTTTCAATAATAATATTATGGTAATGAACTATAAGTCAATTTTAATAATAATGGTAATTAAATTAAACAAAAATAAAAAGTAGATTTAAAATAAAAAAAAAAATTAATCAATTTATTAAATTTTAGGATTGAAGGTATTTTTCAATAAATTATTAAGCCCTATGATTATTAGTACTATTATATTTTAGTAAGGATATCTTACTATGCACATCTAATTCTTGTAAAGAATATATGAAAATTTGAAAATAAATGTGTATGGAAAGATTATCTTTTGAAAACTAGGATTTGAGGAGCTTGTATGTATATGAGTTCTTAATCTTCTCCACCAACATAATTGTGTAAATGAATGTAATAATATAAGCAACACATGTGTGTTTTATGTTACATGAATGTTAGTTAGTCCACAAAGTTAAAGAAAATATGTGTTATGCATTCATTGTTAACAAAAAGAATAAGTATCTTTTCTTAAATAATTTACCTCGATCTCTAATGTTACCTTTAACAGTTTGTGATTGCTTGGAAAAGGAGGAGATGATGATTAGGTTATTTAGAAATATACTATGTATGTATGTATGTCTAAAAAGTCAATATTGCCTTAATATATTGGGTTATATTATAAGTATATTTGGTTTTGTGTTAAATTTTTTAACAAATCAATCAATAAACATATCATTCTAGACTTTTCATGACTTCTTGCTGACATTCCACTACCTTGATGGTGGAAATCACTGGGTGTTGCTTTAATTTTATCAGGCCAGGTTTTCAACTCCATGTCTCTCTTGCAAACTATTGAAGAGGGAATTACAAAGGATACAATCCAAAAGCCCTAAATCAGGAGAATACGGTAGGTTCAATACAATTTCTTAAATGAAGAAGATTTTTCTGATCCGACTGACTTGGTGTTTGAGATTGTGTGGTCTTATGATGGATTCCCAGTGATTTTTAGTATAAAGTTATGCATTGAATGTGTTGCTTTTAAGCATTTTGTAATGAATTTTATTTGTGTCTTTTTGGAAGCTTGAATGAAAGAATTTATTGAGCTTGATTATATGTTTATTTATAGCTTCAAGTATTTATGAAATAAATGTTTTTATGTGAAGGGTGCTATGCAAACAAAAAGAATATGGTGGGTTGAATAAAATATTTTAATAACTACATTATCGGATTTTTTACTTCTTATGAATTCAGCACAGTATTGTTGCTGAGCAGGTAGCTTTTATTTAGTCAAGTCAAACAAAAGCTACTGAAGACATAATTGCAAGATAAAAATAACTTTTTATATACTACGTTTTTAAATTTTCTTAAACTGTCCCATCGATATATTTGAAATAATATAATCGATATATTTCCTGTTTTGCTGTCATTTAATGTTTATCTCTTATTTAAGCCTCGTCCAGACTGCCAAACCGAACAGAGGAAACGAGCCGAACATTGGTCTCTGCGCATGCCCAGATTGAGATGCGCAGGCGCACTTTAGACTGGGCATGCGCAGACACCAATGCTCGGCTCGTTTCCTCTGTTNNATACTATATATATATAAGCAATATGTACTAATTGGAATTATTTGATTTTCTGTTAAAAAATGAATACTTGTATAAATAAAACTGCAGAAATAAGTTATTTTTCTTTAATTCTATTAGTTTTAACAAATTATTTTCATCAAACAATAATATAATCAAATTTTTTTCTCAAACTGAAAGGAGAAACACTATATATTTACCAAAAACAAATATTTGTGGTGCTGGTCAGATGCAATGAGTTGCTCAAACGGCATATCATAGCTAGAGCGTTCAGAGCTAGAGTGGCTTATCTCTATGACACCGTACTGAAATAAGCCTCTCTCGCGTATGAAAACTATTTGTAAGACCGATTGGCCTAATATCAAAAACCCTGATACCTGGTGGGAAGATAAATTATTTGGGTCAATTTAGAACTGAAATTGAATTAATTTAGACTAGTTTTGCACTTCTTACTTGATTTAAGTTTATAAGTTATCAAAAATTTAATAATATGCATTCTTTGAAAGTGAAAAACAATTAAATCTAAGAGAATAAAACAAAGTGGGGTTAAAAATATATTTATTTTATTATAGTCACTCTCATTTGAATCCAAGGTCTCAACACTGACATTATATGGTTCAAATCCAAGATAGCTGAGGACATATTTTACAAGATTAATTATATGTGTAATTGACTGTTCCAATGTAGTGTTGATATTTTTGAAACTAAAAAAGCAAGATATTTAAGATTTTCTTATTTCTGCTATAAATTTCTTTACTTTTAGTTGTATGTGTTGTGAGCTAATTTTTAAAATATTATACAAAATAAGTTCAAGTATTTTTATTTATACTTGAATTCATGTATACCTTTAAATATATAAACCTGCTTAATGTGCTCATTATTAGCCATAGCATGAATTCTATATTAGCAGAAGGAAAAACTCTTTTTTACCGTCATAAAAACGTTTTTAAATTGTATATATTATGTATTATAAAAAATATGTATTTAAAAACTAGGAAATATTTTATAAAAGGTAAGAACAAAAGTTTCTGCCCAGTTAATTAATCCTTAGTCCAGGTTAATTAATCTTTCAAATAGGCCGGAACTTTTTTTTTTTATCTTGATGTAAATGATAATTTTCAATTTTTGTGAGTTATAACCTTTTTTGCCTTTGTCAAATCAGTTGCTGGACAACTGATTTGATTAGAACGACCAATTTTCTATTTAGCGATAAGATGTTCAATAAAAAATGTTTGAAATAATGATATTTGATGATAAATTTTACCATGTTAAATTTAATATTTTTGATCATATTATTCTTCATCATGAGTTTTTACAATATTAATGAAAATAATAATTTGTGGCTCTAAAGTCTACAGAAAGATTTAGGTCAACTAAAAACCATATTTAATATAATACTACTTTGCATAAAAATTGATGTCTTAACTATCACCCTTATACTTTTTTTTGGAAATTTAAGAAGATGCTAAGACACTTTTTTTCTAGCAAATTATCGGAAATTTGCTTAAAGATTGTCTAATGCAAACATTTTTAATTGAACTGGTGTAATTTCAATAAGAGAGTCGATGATACCCTAATGTAGTTTAGTTGTATTTATTTTTTTAATCTTAGACAATTTGTATCCCCTGGGTAACTTAATCTTAGGTTAGTATTGTAATCCTGTTTATTTATTACCCTATTTATTGAATTACTTGATTATACTTTTTGTTGCACAATTATTATATTTAAAAGTGTAAAGGAATTAATTTATTGTTACTATAATTTTAATTATTATAATACGAGCACTCTATATTAATATGTTTATAATTGCTGGCATGTTTTGTATAATTTTATTTGAAAGTACTGCTAAGCACTTTACTTGGAATTGATTTTTAGCTTAAAATTAACCTAGTTTAGAGGATATATTACAGCACTTTTTAAGATCAAACTTTTATGGTATAAAGTATTTCATATTTATTTTTAATCACTATTATAGAGCCTTGAGAAGAAAAAAAAATACTGTGTCCATGACAAAGTTTTAAAATAATGTTGCCCACTTAAGGTCATTACTGATAATGCCACCATTATCCTGATAATGGTTTGAATCCTAGGGAGGTAAGATTTGATTCACATTGTGATGATTATATCAGTGGTTGTGTGAAATTGCCGAAAATATTTACACACATATTCTGTCTTACGAATTTAGATTGTTCCAGCAACTTATTCGTGAGTCGGATTTATGTTTAGGGATATTTAAAAAATTGGAATTTTGATAATTTTTTATTGGAAAGTATACTACAATTTTGGTATTGTAACGAGTGATATCAATAAATTAATCAAATTATATTTGGAAATTACTTACAATGATTTTATAAAATTAGAAACTTCAAGGTATTAGATTTTCAACATTTATTTATGTACTCTAATTAATTCGACTTAAGAAAGGATCGTTTTATCTAATTTAATATGTTTAATTGTGTAATAATTATTTTAAAATATACATTTTTTTTTAAAGATTTTTATTTTTATTCTTATTATAATTTTGAAAATGCCGTATTTCTTCGAATTCCAGTTGCCCTCAAATTTAAGCTGTATTAAGGTTTTAAATAAACTCTATAAAATTGAGAAGCAAAATTAAAATGTTAAAACGTATGCTTCAAATTTAAGCTGCAAACTAATTTTGTGCATTAACAATTTAAAAAAAAAAAAAATCGGTC
>KZ651419.1:249721-272049 GCA_001010745.2 Gerris buenoi | reverse complement strand
TATATATTTTTTTTTTATTTAATCTCTCTGGAATATTTATGTTCTGTTGAATGGCTTTTTGTTGATTGTTGCACTTCTGTACTTTCTTATAATTAGTGATTTTTTCATATTTTTATTTACATACTTTTGTTTTGCAGCAGCAGCCCCAGTCCATAATAAAACAAGTGATAATTCATGCTATGGCTGAATGGTACATGAGAGGGGACAGTGATCAATCTCGTTTATCTCGCCTGCTCGATGTAGCCCAAGATCTCAAAGCACTTACTTTTCTTCTTAACTCTCAGACATTTCCCTTTGTCATCGATTTGGCTTGCCTTGCTTCACGCAGAGGATATCTCAAACTTGAAAAATGGCTCTCAGACAAGATTAGGGAGCATGAAGAACCATTCATAAATGCTCTTATTAAGTTCCTTCAGGTATCTAGTCTTTGACTTAATATTTTCATTTAGAGCTAAATGCAATACAGTACATTTCGTTTTCTTATTAAGATAGATTAAATAAATTGTATTATTTATTGTTTCAGAAACGTGTACCACACATTGTGAGTGGTCTAGTGAAGGAAGATAGTATTCCTAAAGCAGCCCAGTTACCACATGAAACTCTCAGCACTATACTGATTTGCCTTCAATCCTGTGTTGGGTAAGTTATTTATTCTTGTATAAAACTATCTGTAATGTTTTTTTTTTGTTATTTTTTTAAAGTTGTTTTTAATTTTGAATGCTTTTTAACTTCTCTTTTGATCATAACTTTTTGAAATCTTTTTGAAAACATTGTTGTAAAATGTTAAGCAAGAAAGCTGTGTATTGTAATATGTACAGTCGGACCTCCTTATAACGAACTTCTGTACAGCGAAAATCTCTATGTAACAAATTTTTTTTATGTCCCAAGGATTCTCTATTCTAAGTGATTTTATAGTAAAAGAAATTCTATAACAAAATTTCTATACAACAATTTTTTTTTTTCCGGAACCATTGAGTTAGTTGTATGGAGGTCCGACTACATTTATTTTTTTGAGTAAAATGTTTATTAATTAGATATGATATGCTTTTTTAGCAATGTATCTCAAGAGTTGAGTGAAACTATCCATGGTGTGGTAGCTACTTGTGGTATTGTAGTGAGTAAGACAGCACCTGGGCGTGGTGGTGTAGGAGCACCTCCTGTACTTAGAACTCACCGCCCTGCTCTAGACACCTTCACTCCATCTTCAGTCTTCTCAAATCAAGTCGATTCTCTTAACTCTGGAATCACTTCTATATCATTAGCTGCGACTACTTCATCAGCTTTTACGCTCCCAGCAGGGAATGTAATTGGCAACTTAGGCCCTCTTGTCAGTCAACCAGGTTCTCCTTCTCGTTTGATGGCTGCTTCCCAAAGTCCTGCATTTCCCATGATGCAGCTGGGAGCCCCGCCCATTGTACCTGTACCACCATCAGCTGCCGTGGCTGCTAGACTACTTACAAATCCGACTCAACAACCTCCGCAGGCTCCTGCTGATAAAAACAGATTCTCTAATTGTAAGTCATTTATTTATTTTTTTATGCAGTTATTGCTAAAAATTATGACACTTATTTATTACTTACATTAAATTATGACTAACTTATATTTTACCTTTTCAGTTCCCAAAGATATTGATGATGAAGCCAACAGTTACTTTCAAAGGATTTATAATCATCCACCTCACCCAACTCTGTCTATTGACGAAGTCCTTGATATGTTGAAGAAGTTTATGGATTCTCCTAAACAAAGAGAAAGAGTAAGTTATTCTGACTAAATTTTTTTTGCACTTAAAGATTTGTGCTATTAAGGTGCCTTTTTTAGCCATTTGCACTTTAGATTTTGGATCATCTTCTTATTGGAAGATCAGGGCGAGTTAAAAAGCTTGTAACTCTTAAATTATAGATTTTTTCTTTCTTAAAATTTTTGTTTTGATTATTACTGCAAAGAGGATATTTCTATGATACACGACACTGTCGGTATCATACTGACGGTAGTTTTTACATCTTTAACTTTGTTGTTATCTCTGTTGTATAGGATGTATTTTACTGTATGCTGCGCAACCTTTTTGAAGAGTACAAATTTTTTCCTCAGTATCCGGAAAAAGAGCTTTTGATAACTGCTCAACTGTTTGGAGGAATCATTGAACGAGGTTTAGTAACGTAAGTGTATCTTTCTTGTTTTTTAAATATTAGGCATTAACAACTGTAGTAAGTAGGGATGCTTTATGTAAGTTGGCCAACCTTTGTAAAAATAATTGTTGCTTGGATAAAATTGAATTGAATGTTTAATAGTAAAATATTCCACTCCAATTTGATTTAATTGAATCATAAATAGAGAGACAAGATATATTTCTGATTGCTTCTTCATTAGGTTAACACCTTGATTATAGACCACATTTTGGAAATGTATTCTCCCAACTATACTTCTATCTATTTTTTATACCCAGCCCCACAGTTCCGATATTTTCTAACCAGTTAGCCCTGTAGAGCGCATCTGTACGGTTCTATACATTCATTCCACTCTCTCCTACCTTTTTTTGTTTTTCAGTTATTTAGAACAAATTATAATGACACCAATAACACACCTCAAACATTTTTTATTTGTTAATTTTTGAATTTATATTGTTTTCAGGGACTATCGAGAGCTAGGCATGGCTTTAAGATATGTTCTCGATGCACTGAGAAAGCCTTTAGAGAGTAAAATGTTTTACTTTGGTATGACTGCACTCGATCGCTTCAAAACTCGACTTAAAGATTACCAGAAATATTGTGAGCACATTGCTAGTGTTCCAAACTTCTCTTCATTTCCACAACATTTAATTGAGGTGAATTGTCTTTTTCTTTTTGTTGTTTTAGTTTAGGATAAGCTTGTTAATAAAGTTTCTTTTGCTGTACTGGGATTTTTTTTAATAAGCTACTACTTGCTAAGTTTGTTTACATTTCTAGTAAAAAAAGTAGTACATTAAATAGAACTTGATGATAAGCAAAGGTCAGTCAAAAGTTAGTAGTAATTCAAAGTATTGGATTTAGTAGAGTGAGTAAATAGGTTGATAAGCGTTATCACCGGTTTTTTTCGTGCTCCCTAGTTTTAATGAAAAACTAATAATTAATATCTTTAAAAAGATGAAATTGTGTTCAGAGTGTAATGTAGAGGGCCCTAAAGGGCTAAACAGACACTAAAAAATTGTGATGGATGCGGTAAAAAATCGCACATTGAGTGTTTAAAAAGTCGCGTGTTTGCTACTGAGCTCAAAGCGCTTGATCTTAAAGGTGAAAAATACCTGATATTCCTTTGCTTAGAATGCAAAAAAGCTAAATAATATGATAGAACTCATTAAAAAACTTGAAATATTAACAGAAGAAATTAGAGAGTTAAAAAAATCAGCTGTTAATAATAACAAAACTACGGAACACTGTGACTGCACTTCTATAGCGTCTACGGTAGTTACGGAAATGAGGAAGGTCACTGAAAATCAGATAAAAATGTGTACAAGATTAGATTTAATTGAGAATAATTCTAAAATACACGACACTATAATCAGTGATAACTTAACAAACGAAAACGTTCATAAAACCACAACAGACACGCAGGATTCAAATGTGGAAGCCACTGTGGAAGTCGAAACGGGATTTAACAGGTTAGCCAATATTACTGACTTAGAGACAAAAAATCTCTTTAAAAACGACGGTAACGGACACGGACACACTGACAATACGTCAGCTGAAGTAAACAAAAATATTTCGAAGAGAAAAGAAGAACCTATAGTAGATGAAAATGAAACAGACAAAGACAGCAAAATAAGCACAGCAAATAAGAATAAAGATCAGATGTACTCTGATATTCTGAAAAAATCTAAGAAACAGGATTCTGGGCAAAAAAAGCCTCTTATTCATGGCAAAAATCAGACTGAGAAAAGCTCCTCCTCAGGAGGCCCTCGTAACTCCAATATGATTAACTCCTCTGGAGAATTTACGGCAAATATAAAACCGGCACCAAGGAAAAAATCACTTTTCCTATCTAGATTAGACTCGGGAACTAATACGGAGGATATTGAAGACTTCCTAAAGAGCCAAAACTGTGGGAATAACTTCCTAGAAGTAGAGAAAATCCCTATAAGATCAAATGATTATGCAGCTTTTAAAGTTACAGTCATAATGGAGGAATATGACAAAATAAGGGAACCTGCATTCTGGCCGAAAGGACTTGTTCTCAAGCCTTTTCGTTTTTTTCAGAAGAGAGGGGACAAGACACAGATATGACAAAGACAACAGACTTCAGGCATACCATTAACGGACTCTACATGAGTGCACAAAGCATTATAAATAAAATGAATGAAATAGAAATTTTGATAACAGAACACAAGTTAGATGTAATTCTGATAACAGAACACTGGTTGGAACAGGGAGAGGGAGGATTGTATGAACCAAAAGGCTTTATTACAGCCTCTGCTTTCTATAGAAAAGAATCTAAACATGGAGGAACATCGATCTTAATAAGAAACGACATCAAATACAAATCCTTAAATAGTATTACGAGACTTTCCACAGAAAAACACTGCGAATTATCTACCGTTCACCTAATGGACAATAATATCTTATTGATATCAGCGTATCGAACACCAGATAGTGATATAAAAATATTTATGGGACAATTAAAACTTGTTTTAGAGAAAACAGACCAAGTTAAAGGAAATCCAGAGATAATAGCAATGTGGATTGGTTGAATAGAAATAATAAAGAAGTTCTGGATCTAAACATTTTATTTAAGAGTTTTGGTTTGAGAGATACGGTGGATGAACCTACAAGAGGAATTAGATGTTTAAATAATATAGTAGTGAAAAATAATTCAGTCATTAGAAGTAAGGTTATTGAAGAAATATCAGACCATCGGATGATACTCGTTAGCTTACCGAATGGAAACAATAATATAAAGACGATTAAAACAGTCTACCGACCAGTAACAGAAAAAGGCCGTCACCTCTTTAATTATTATTTATCTCAAGTGGACTGGAGTTTTCTTGATTACATTTGCAAAACAAGTGATAGGTTTAAAGTTTTCATCGACAAGATTTCTGACTTGTATCAGATAGCATTTCCTATTATTAACAGAAGAGAAACAATATCGATTAAGGGAAAAAGCCCATGGATTACATTTCGTGAAATCGATATGAAAAATTATGTAAAAGAATGGTACGACTGTGGCAAACAAGACAAATCCAGTGTAGAATGGAAAAGATTCAAGATAGAAAGAAGAAAATACAGAGACCATTTGAAGAGAATAAAGCTCCAGTATAACAATTTTAAAATTAAGGAAGCACAAAATATAAGTCAAGCTACATGGCAAGTAATAAAGGATGAGATTGGTCAAAAGCTGAATATAACAACAAATAACAAAATAACGGCACAAAATTTCAATAAATATTTTATTAAAGTAACATCGTCAGACAAAAAATTTGATAATAGTAAAGCAGTAGAGATAGCTGCTGACAGTTATAGTTCATATACATCTGTCAGAGATAATATACTTTTCCTTAAACCTGTAACAGAAAATAATATCGTACAGATTATCTTAAATATGAAAAAATTGTCAGCCAAAGACTGCTACGGTTTAACAAATAGTTTGATAAAAGAAAATTTTATTTATATTATAACTCCACTGACAGCCTCCACTGACAGTGAATAACTTCAGAAGTGAAGTTATTCACTTAATAAATAATTGTTTAAAAGAGGGAATATTCCCTGACGCACTAAAAATAACTAAAGTTATCCCTATGTATAAAAAGGGAAAATAAGACTTACCTGAAAGCTACCGACCACTTAGTATAACTCCGATACTTGGTAAAATCCTAGAGGCTGCAGTGAAAATCCAGCTCATCGACTACTTGGAAACAAATAAATTATTAGTACCAACTCAGTATGTATATAGAAAAGGAAGATCCACCATTGAAGCCATATGTGGAATCAGCCATAGAAGGTTTAGAGAAGGAAGAACATACACTCATAACATGCTGTGACCTGTCTAAAGCCTTTGACAGGGTATGTATCCCAACTCTCCTTGAGAAATGCCTTTTATTAAATATTCAGGGAAATGCTCATAAGCTTTTGAAGGAATTTTTAACCGGGAGGTTACAATAAGTGGAGCATGACAATATATGTTCAGAAAGTGAACAGGTGAATAGAGGAGTGCCTCAAGGGTCTATTTTAGGTCCCATACTCTACCTGATAAGTACCAATGACATGACAATCTTCATGAAGCTCACTAAGGCAGATGATATAGTGGAAGACTTACCTACTTTTGCCGATGATTCCAATCTAACTCATCGCCATTCAAATTAATATCTGCTCCGTCAAACTGCACAGGCGAGATTAGGAAAAATGGAAGAATGGTTTTGCAGTAACGACTTCCTACTAAATAAAGATAAAACCAAAAGCCTACTCATAAGTCTTAGAGTAAACGAGAGGCAAGCACCAGTGAAATCTAGGAATCACAGTAGACAGCAAGCTAAGTTGGAAAGATCACATAGTATCACTTACTCAAAACATTGCACGCTATTTATTTGTGTTTAGAAAGATAAAACACTCACTACCTGAAGAAACTCTAGTGCTTGTCTACAAGTCACTAGTCCAATGTAGACTCAATTACGCCATATTAGTCTGGGGACATGCTAATCTTGAGCCACTACTAATTTATCAGAAGAAGATAATAAGAAGTATAACTGGTGCTAAATGAGCCACACATTGTAAATCTTCCTTTGAAAAACTTGGAATCATGACAGTCGTAAATCTCTTCATATACAACTCGCTGCTNAAAGCTACATGGCAAGTAATAAAGGATGAGATTGGTCAAAAGCTGAATAAAACAACAAATAACAAAATAACGGCACAAAATTTCAATAAATATTTTATTAAAGTAACATCGTCAGACAAAAAATTTGATAATAGTAAAGCAGTAGAGATAGCTGCTGACAGTTATAGTTCATATACATCTGTCAGAGATAATATACTTTTCCTTAAACCTGTAACAGAAAATAATATCGTACAGATTATCTTAAATATGAAAAAATTGTCAGCCAAAGACTGCTACGGTTTAACAAATAGTTTGATAAAAGAAAATTTTATTTATATTATAACTCCACTGACAGCCTCCACTGACAGTGAATAACTTCAGAAGTGAAGTTATTCACTTAATAAATAATTGTTTAAAAGAGGGAATATTCCCTGACGCACTAAAAATAACTAAAGTTATCCCTATGTATAAAAAGGGAAAATAAGACTTACCTGAAAGCTACCGACCACTTAGTATAACTCCGATACTTGGTAAAATCCTAGAGGCTGCAGTGAAAATCCAGCTCATCGACTACTTGGAAACAAATAAATTATTAGTACCAACTCAGTATGTATATAGAAAAGGAAGATCCACCATTGAAGCCATATGTGGAATCAGCCATAGAAGGTTTAGAGAAGGAAGAACATACACTCATAACATGCTGTGACCTGTCTAAAGCCTTTGACAGGGTATGTATCCCAACTCTCCTTGAGAAATGCCTTTTATTAAATATTCAGGGAAATGCTCATAAGCTTTTGAAGGAATTTTTAACCGGGAGGTTACAATAAGTGGAGCATGACAATATATGTTCAGAAAGTGAACAGGTGAATAGAGGAGTGCCTCAAGGGTCTATTTTAGGTCCCATACTCTACCTGATAAGTACCAATGACATGACAATCTTCATGAAGCTCACTAAGGCAGATGATATAGTGGAAGACTTACCTACTTTTGCCGATGATTCCAATCTAACTCATCGCCATTCAAATTAATATCTGCTCCGTCAAACTGCACAGGCGAGATTAGGAAAAATGGAAGAATGGTTTTGCAGTAACGACTTCCTACTAAATAAAGATAAAACCAAAAGCCTACTCATAAGTCTTAGAGTAAACGAGAGGCAAGCACCAGTGAAATCTAGGAATCACAGTAGACAGCAAGCTAAGTTGGAAAGATCACATAGTATCACTTACTCAAAACATTGCACGCTATTTATTTGTGTTTAGAAAGATAAAACACTCACTACCTGAAGAAACTCTAGTGCTTGTCTACAAGTCACTAGTCCAATGTAGACTCAATTACGCCATATTAGTCTGGGGACATGCTAATCTTGAGCCACTACTAATTTATCAGAAGAAGATAATAAGAAGTATAACTGGTGCTAAATGAGCCACACATTGTAAATCTTCCTTTGAAAAACTTGGAATCATGACAGTCGTAAATCTCTTCATATACAACTCGCTGCTAAACATCAAGACAAACCATAATAAATTTAGAACAAATAATTTTAATCACACTTACGACACTAAAAATAAAAACGGACTTTGCATACCTGGTCATAGACTCAAAACTCTGAAGTTGGACACTCAATCTTGGGTATAAAATAGTTCAATAATTTAAAAATAGAGACACAACAGTTACCCTATGAACATTTTAAAAAATGTGTAAAACAGAATCTAACTGATAAAGCCTTTTATAGTATAAAAGAATTTTTTAAATGTATTTTTAATAATTTGTTTTATTGTTATGATAGTTATTAATACCTACTAGTTATTTTAATGTTATTGATATTGACACGTTCCTTGTTATTTTTTACTACTTTTGGAATAAAATATTTATTTATTAAGTTTCAGTAAATTCTAAATTTCTTTAAGGTTAAAGTCTTATCCTTCGAGTATTTACTTTTTGAACTAGAAATCTCTTTAATATATTTCGAACATGTTAATATATTAAACATATATTAACATGTTATGTTAACATGTGATGTTATTGTTTGTATCAACCTTAGATAAATATATTTATTACTTCCCTTATGAATGTTAATATTTAATCTTGTTTCTAAGTTAGTTGCATTTATCTATTAGATTTCTTTGAGATAAAGCAATTTGGTGCAAAGCATGAGCTTATTTAAGTATTTTTAACCAATCTATTATTAGAGATTTAAAGAGCCTAGTGAAATCAATACTCTAACCCACAAAATGTTCAAATTGAGAAAAATTTGGAAAGTTAATTTTGAGACCATTGGAAACATAATATTTTTTTGTATAGGGGGTGACACTATTTTTCTAGAAAATGTAGTCAAAGAGTTATTAAAATCTATTTAATTTAACTTGGATATTTAAGTTTTTGTGGGTTAGGGTATTTTTCTTCTTGGCGCCACATTTATATTGTTTATACCTAAAAGAAATTAAGGTTTTAAATTCTATTTATACACATATTTTAATATGTACGCATAAATAATCTTCTTTATATCAATATGTTTTTCTAAATTATAAAAGGTATTGTTTTTTTTTTTATTTTTTTTTTAGCATTATAGACAAAAAATAAATAAATAAAAAATCTCCACATGGATAAAAGTCTTTGTTTAGGATTCTATTAATTTTTATTTAGGGTATTTTTCTTTCTTTCTTTTATGATTTTTTCCACATGAGCTGCAACCTGTTATTTCACTTGCTGCCATTGTTTTTTAACTGCCAAATATAAAATTAACTTCTACGTAACCTCTCTTCCATTCCCTTTTTTAACCAATTTATTTGTGTATGTTGTTCTAATAAGTACGTAGTTTTATTATTTATGGTCTTTTTTTTAGTGGTTTTCGTTCTTTTTACGTTAATTGTACATTAGTGCCTTGGTTTTATTATAAACAGTCTTGTTGATTGTTGAATGCTGGAAACTTTAAAAATATAAACCAAAGTTTTAATTTAACTTTTATTCTAAGTTAAATATTTTACTAGGTTACATTAGCTAAAGGCTTTGACTCTTTTTAATCAATCATATATATTATAGAATTAAGACCTAATAGTTAAGAAATAAAGTTTTCACCTTTCAAGATTTCCTTGGTTTCAGTGAATTTAATTACTACAACATGAGATAAGAATGAATGTCATTTTTTAATTTTTTTAATTTTTTTTTTCTTTACTGAATTTAACATAAGTATGTACTTATTAAAATAACTACCTACTTAATTTGTATTTCAATTAACATTAGATTTTTTTTTTTTTTTTTTTTTTTTTTTTTTTTTTTTTTTTTTTGTAAAATGTGTGTAGTTTTCATGAATATAACTTATAATTATTTTGTTTGTCTGTTCAGTGTGTAGAGTATGGTTTGCAAGGTGGCGAGCCCCCTGCAAGAAGCCAGAACACTTCCATATTACCTCCTGGTATCACAGCTGCTACAGTTGTGACTACGGCATACAAGACTATCACACAGACAACTGTTACCACTACCACAACCATCGCCATGACCAAATCAACTCCCTCAATAATCTCGTCGAGGCCTTCCATTGCCAACGCTACTAATATAGATACCTTACTCACAGCAACCGAGAAGGAAGATAAGATGACCGAACCTCCTTCCTCAATCCAGGATAAAGTTGGTTTCATCTTTAACAATCTCAGCCAGTTGAACCTTCAGACCAAGGTAAATATCATCATTAGGTGGACTTTAAAATGATTGATTAATTAAGGTACCTATTCTTGAGTTATAAGGGAGGGTTAATTTAAGGCCTCAAGTGTCAAAATCCCATTTGTAAAGAAATCTGACCAATAGATACTTTACTCCTTTAGATTATATTCACGTATATTTCACTCCTTAGAATAATACTATGTATAGAAGGAGCATAGAATCAAAACAAGCAATTAATGATAAGGGACTGAAGCCCACTTTCGCCGAGGGGTTGTGTCCCTTAGACCAGGGGTCCAACAAAACAACAAGCTGGAGAAGGTTGGCCACGCTTTAGTAACTATTCAAAGCCCGCTCACAAACGTCAAGAAAACAAGCCCTGCCATTGGTTATTGTTTACGTTTCACTCTGACGTCATTTTTTTCAACTCGCCCGTCATGATATAATAAACATTATTTTTAGCATATTTCAAGCTAAAATAAGATAAAACACAAAAAAAATATTACAATAAACTAAACTGACTATCAATAATTATAATTAAATAAAATATTAAATTATAAAACCGAAGGCAAATAATTTTAGAGTTATGACATCACAAATTACAAAAATGAATTTTTAGAACGCGGATAAGGATCACAACCAAAGTTGGTTTCAATGTTATCAGTGACACTCCTTCTATATATAGTATTATTCTAAGTTTCACTCACAGATATATCAGATGACAATGTCAAAACTCTAACATTTTAATTAAAATTATATAAACAACAAAACAAAACAAACATGTCAAAATTCCCTAACATCCTTCTTCCTCCGACAGTATGTTAAGGTTTTAAAATTGCTTTGAGGGCTGTCTTTGCACTTCTTACTAGCCGCTCCCAACGTCCACCTGGGGTCCACAGCGACAAAAGGGTCCATTTAATACCTCCTTCCTCTGATGTTGTGTAGAGTGTGTTGGATGCACTCATTGTTTATTCCACTCATCCTCTGTACAGTTTTATTTTGGTGGATACTAAACACATCGGTGTCAGAGTTCCACTTCAGTCCCAGTACCCACTCAATTGGTAAGTCGGTGTCGGGTGTCAGACTTTTTACTGACTTAGCTCTATACTTTTTGGGTGGGTATCTTTAAAAGAACTTATTTTGATTTAGTATCTAATTGCATATCTCAAAGCCTACAACGACATTAGTGGTTTTGGCACCACTAATTTTAGATTAAATTCACATATATTTCACTCACAAATATATCAGATGACAATGTCAAAACTCTATAATAAACATTTCAATTAAAGTATAACCAACAAAACAAAACAAACATGTCAAAATTCGCTAACATCATTTTAATAAATGTTTATTACAATCAAGTGAGGTATTGTTTCTTATGTTTTTTGGGATCCTAAATCTAAAACATGAGTTACCATAGCTATTTGAATAATAATTATAATAATTTCTTTTAAGCCCTATAACTCTCGAGCAAATTGATGTATCAAAATGAACCTTGGACCAAAAAATCAAGCTCATTGAGATGAGGATCCCTAGTGAAAATGGGATATTTATGACATAATTAACCCTTCCTGATGAGCCAACAAAGATTAAAAAAATACATTTTTGTACAAATAATCCTGCCGCAGGGTTCTGCTAGCCAAGCAAATTTCCATTGGAAATTTAGTTAAATGTCTTGTCGTTTAAACATCCTTCATAACTACTATCATTGCATGTGTTATTTTAAGTTAAGGAAATTTAAAAAAATATTTTAGCTGGATTAGGGTTTTTAGAAAATTTGTTAAACATAATTGTCGTAGTTATGGAAGAAGTTTAAACTACACAACATTGAAGTACAATTTTCCAATGGAAATTCGCTAAGCTTGCAGAAGCCCCTGTTTATCTTTTTAAACAATTTGAAAAAGGTGTTTGTGTGCAGGGTTATGTTCTTAGTGACCTCTCATATGTCAAATTAGACATAAGTTGGTCTAAATAAAGAGCATATCCGAAATTGAACTATGCTGTTTATAATTGCTATTTTTATTTTATTTTTATTTTTATTTTTTTTTGTTTTATAATATGTTTATATTTGTTTTTAGTGTGATGAGTTGAAAGATATATTGAGTGAGGATTATTGGGCATGGATGGCTCAGTACTTAGTCATGAAGAGAGCCAGTATTGAACTTAACTTTCATGGCCTGTATTCAAATTTCCTTGAATTCATCAAAATACCGGAACTAAACCGTTTAGTCCTTCGTGAGACATTCCGTAATATTAGGGTAAGTAATGCTCAGTATTTTATTTATTATTATTCGTAATTTACATCTCCCCTGTAATTTGCATTAAAAAAAACTTGAATAAATTTGACCTTTTTTGTTAAAAAGAAACATAGCTTTTTTTAATACAATATTTTTGCTGTAATGTTAACATGATTAGAGAAAAGTCAGTTTCAGGAGCTCTATGTCTTCATGTATGTAAATGTAACCCTCCTGGAGCCCTTTGTAAGAGGACACAAGACCTCTTGGTGCTGGGGAGCACTAAACATTGTGTGCATTTATTGTTCATTACACCATATTTAGGATTAAACTCCTGAGTGATAAAAAAGGATTGGTCCTTAATTGCAATAACGGTTAAATTGGTCCGCAATATAAGACTTTCCTTCTAAACTATGCTCTAATGTAAGCAAAATTAATTAATTGAAGTTAATTTGGAAGGTTGTAAAATAGGATAAAAACCGTGTGACTTACTTTACTTTCCAGTGTGGCTGAGGTGCCCGCCTACCTATTAATGAGTCGAGGCGACTCTAGGACGTAGCAGGGCGAAAGACACCCCCTAAGAGATTCTCTTCCTCCACGCTTACATAGCTCACTAATGATCACAACATACTCCCTTCAATAGTAAAATGTACAGATTTATGATGTGTGAAGTAGCTGGAAATCTCTACCCCGGGGCTAGTAATATGGGTCTACTATAAGGCCTAATTGTTAGGTTCAAACAAGTGATTCACCCTACCCATCTAGTAGGAAGTACTAGATAACTACTACTCCTACTACTTTACTTTCACTGGCTCTACAGTTCTGGGTGTACCAAGGCCTCTCGGACTACAGTCCCCCAGTTCCTGATTCTAAGAGTCTATGTAGGTCCTTCACGGCTGCATTAACCACCTGCTTCTTGGTCTATCTCTCCTTGGTCCTCTGTTAGAGTATCCATGATTTTTCTTTCATTTCTGTAGATTTCCCATTTGTCAAACATGGCCCTTTCATGCATTATTTTACCTTCCATTTCTACATTTCCTACCATCCTCTTATACCACTCAAAACACAGTTTTTATCTTTTTACATTTAATTTCATTTATATTAATGTTATAACTCCAGAATTCTATCTTTGTGCTGCAAAAACTTCTTTGTTAATTTTGGGATAACAATTTCATAGGCCTCTGAATGTGTCAATTTACTTGACAAGATTATTTTGTTTAATATAATAATTAATCTTCAATTAATTAGTTTATTATATAATGTTATAATGTTTATTTTATTATGTTTTCAGGTCCTACTGAGGTCAGATAAAGGAATTGAAAATTTCTCTGATCGATCTCTTCTCAAGAACTTGGGTCATTGGTTGGGAATGCTGACATTGGGCAAAAATCGACCAATACTTCAAAAAGATTTAAATTTAAAAGCACTTCTTGTTGAAGCATACAACAAGGGTCAGCAAGAACTTCTATATGTGGTTCCTTTTATCGCAAAAGTCATTGAATCTTGTTCTAAAAGTAGAGTAAGTATTAGTTTTAAATAATTTTTTTTTTTCATCAATTTTTTTCTTAACCATGGGAGTGGGGTATTTATAGGGTTGATTTTTTAAAGTTGAAGGATGAAGCCTATATTGAGCCCTTAGGCTCAATCAGGTTGTAAACCTTAAGACTTAGACCACGAAGGGTGGGTTGAGGTTGCTATTGAGCAAACTCAGCTTTGAGGGAATTGGCCAGTATAGACATCCACTTAATATTACCATAAAAATTCTACAATGTTTTTACTTTTACATATTCGATAATCTTTTACATTTTGATATATCCTAAATCTGGTTTTTTAGCATCCGTGGTTGGAACAAATTTTTCAGTAGCTATCTTTCTTTGAACAATTTTTTTTTTTTTTTTTTTTTTTTTTTTTTTTTTTTTTTTTTCAAAGGGATTAACTTTACCTAGATTTGTTTTATGGACCAACCAAAAATGGTCATCTTAGGACACTTTTATGCTTTGTGTAAAATCAAGAATAAAAGTTATGTTAGTAGTATATATTTCTGTACATTTTAGCTAACACATTTTTTTTTTTTTTTTTTTTTTTCAGGGGCATATTTCTCTCTTGTACAACATTGTTTTATGTATCTATTTCTAAATAATTAATGTGTTTTATTGTATTAAATATGTTAACTAATTTCCTGTTAAACTATAGAGATGTATAGGGTCCCTTCGAAGTTTCCCCTTCCGACTCTATTTTGGGCCTAGGCCTTGAACTCTCTCCAGGTCTTTCCCTTGTATTATTCTCTAAATAATTTGATTTAATAAATATAATTCTCATATTTTTTAAATTACATTCTTAGTTCTTTATGTTATACATGTTTAAAGGGAATGTTGATTTTTATTTGCAGGTATTTAAACCACCTAATCCTTGGACTATGAGTATTATGAGTGTCTTAGCTGAACTTCATCAGGAACAAGACTTAAAACTAAATCTTAAATTTGAAATTGAAGTTCTCTGTAAAAATCTCACTCTTGATGTTTCGGTAATACATTTGTTTCTTTTTACTTTAAGCTGATTGGGTATTTTACTATTTTGTGTTCTAAATTTGTATATTTACTTAAATTGTGTATTTTAACTACAAAAAAATTGCATATTTTATAAATTTTTAATTGCTATTATGTATTTAAGTAACTACTATAAGCATTTCAGTCTTTAAAAACAAGATTACCAAATAAGATGAGATTTGATGTGCTGATGAACCTGTATCACAGAATAGTAGTAAAGAGCTTTTATTATGCCCTATTCTTTGGTGGCTGTTGTCACACACAAATGAAACGTATTATTTACTAATTGTATTGCATTATTTCTTAGAGATGATATCTTGTTTGTTTTGCAGGAATTGAAATCAGTTATATACCTGAAAGATCCAGAGAATGTTAAGATTGTTGATCATCAGCTGTCTCCTCCTAAGCCAATTAGAACTGAAGTAGTTCAGAGTACAACTCCAGTTGCTCTTGTTTGCCCACCTCAAGTGCAACCCCAGCCACACCCTGTTGTCGCTCATACTCCTGGTAAATACCCTATTCTTTGACATTATTTTAAAAAGAAATAAAAAAAAAAAAAAAAAAAAAAAAAAAAAAAAAAACACTAAAAACTTTATTTATCTAAATTAATCTGGTTATTTATTGATTTATCAGCTAATAGAGCAAACATTCCTCTATGCCAAAGTTCAGAGTGATTGCTGATTTTGAAAAAAGGTCAAATTAGATTACAAGATTTATTCCTGGCATTTTTTTTATTGACGTTTAGAATTAAATGATTTCTTCTTCTTAGGCTTTTTATTTTTTATTTCTTCGGCTTTTTTATTTCTTCTTCGGCTAAGTACAGCATTTACTCTTAATAAGTTAACATGCATACTGAAGATGACATTGTAAGTAAGTCGTATAAAAAATTGTAATAAAAATATTATTGTGTTTCTTTTTTTAATTAATGATTAATTATTGTATTGTCATGGTAAATGCATCTGTGCAAGTTTCAGCTTTCTAGATAATTTGGAATTGGGCCAAATTTAGGTTACTAGACTTGTCCTGGACCTCTACGTATAAAGCTATTTAAAAGCGTGTAATAATTATCAGCAAGTACTGTTTCTTGCTTGCTGTTTTACATAATAATGCAGTTATAAGCTTTACACTAGCTAATTTGCATTTATAAACGTACGTAACCTTTATTTTTAAATGCTGTTAATTAACTTCAAAAGCCAGATTTGTCCGGGACATGTCTTGTAATTTAAATTTGGCACACACTTCTCATCTATCTAGAAAGCTGTAACTTGCACAGATTATGTATTTTTGATGACA
Source organism: Gerris buenoi (assembly GCA_001010745.2). NCBI lineage: Eukaryota > Metazoa > Arthropoda > Insecta > Hemiptera > Gerridae > Gerris > Gerris buenoi. Next base: position 255,539 of record KZ651419.1, on the reverse strand, counting down.
ATACACAAATCATTCTTAATAAATCATTGTAATAGCCAATAAATTGCTAAATTTCTGATAAATTTTGGCTGAAAAAATAAAATAAAAATATAATAAATCCAGTGACAAATAAGTGAGGTTATTTCCATTTAAAAATATTAGAGCAACCTCTAGCATTACTCACACTTGAATTGCTGTAAATATAATTGATCAAATTCTGTTTCATTTTAGTTATATCATTTTATACATGATTGTTATGATTAGTTTTAGATGAAAGCAGAGTTACAAACAGTACTCCTACTCTAACTGCTTTGAATCCACCTGAGCCCAGATTCAGTTATCTAGCTCTCTCAGTATCCAATACTGCAAGTATCGCTCATCATATCACCATCAATACTCAGGTAATTATTACATTTATTCTTAATATAGTACATTTAATCTTTATTTTATTTTTTTTAGAAATTAGGTAGAGTTTGGGTCTTGTTTAATATTTTGCTCTGAATAGTTAGCTATACATTGACTTACGTTATACCAACTTAGCATATAACACCCGAAACTGCTGCTATAAGTGATAAGGGGGTCGATTCTGTTTCTTGAAAACTCCTTTTTTATGTGATTATACATCAAAATTAGATAAGAAGATGTGGACGCAGCCTGTCGATGTGAATCTACAACTTAATTTGTTGTGAAATAACAAAAAAGTTGATATTTTGTGAGTGTCTCAGTGTATCTAAGTGCATACAATTCTTCAAGGGAATTGATTTTGAAATAATCAGTACAGCACGCAAGAAGAGTTGTAGAAGTTGTCTCTTTTAGCTGTCGGAGTTAAAAAATTATAATTATGTACTGATAAACAATATAATTATTTATTCATTCATAATTTATCTTCAAATATCATTCTTTATTATTATTCTAAAAAAAAACTATGTTTGTTTCAGCTTCAGTTGTTCCAGACTCATCCACAGCTAAAGCAGTATGTCTGGCCAGCAGTTGAGAGGGCCATTCAAGAATGGATTTCTCCTGTTGTAGACAGATCTGTCAAAATAGCTGTCACAGCAACTGAACAAATTATCAAAAAGGTTTGTGTTTCCTTTCTTTATTTATAATTATATGATTAATACCCCTGGCAGTTGATCTGGACAAACCCATAAACCATAAATGTTATCTTAATAGTAATAACGTTTTTAGTTGACGAGCGAAGCGAATAGAGGGCAGAGGCCCCCCCCCCCCCTAGTTTAAAAAAAAAAAAAAAAAAAAAAAAAAAAAAAAAAAAAAGGCTGGGCTTTTAAATCCTCTTACACTTTCTATAGAACTATTTTGGAGGTAGTTTTTAAATCTTCAGTTAAGCTCTGATGATTTCTTGGAATTAAATAAGAAAAAGGGATTTAAGACAAATTTTATTTTAAATATACACTGAATGTTTAATAGTTTTTGTTGCATATTATATACAAATGTTAAGTCCAAAATTAGGATTCATATTATGGGTTACAGAACCACCTTTTGATATTACATTGAACGATTATGTATTGCAGTAGTAGTAGTAGTAGTAGTACAGGGACGGGGTGGCCAAGCCTAGAAACTAGGCTGCACTTTCCAGTTAAGACCCCAACCATCTTAGGTTAAGTCTACTTAGTCCCATGAGCCAACTTTGTTTTCCTTTTATTTAGCTTTGCCAGGATTATCTTCGACTGCCTGCATCTTTCTGTTCTTATACAAACCCTCTCTGCTTCCTCCCAGATCCACTTTTTGATGGCTGACTATAGTTCTGACTCCGTTCCACAGAACTGTTTGGAAGCTCCTCTTTTTGCTACTTCATCTGCTTTTTCATTTCCTGGGACCCGTTACATATTATAAGGAACTTATGTTATCTAGAATACTACCTATTATAAGAAACGTATTTTTATGTTTTTACATGTTACAAATATAACACATTTGTTTAGGAGTTTGCTCTAGAGCCTGATGAGAGCAAGATGAGAGTTGCAGCACACCATATGGTGAGAAACCTTACCGCTGGCATGGCCATGATAACTTGCCGAGATCAACTCATCTTGTCTATAGGAAACAACCTCAAAGGAAGCTTCATCTCATCTCTTCATGTAATTATATTCTATTTCCAACATTGTCACGTTTTCTGTTTATTTATAAATTTATTGAAGTGAGAATTTAATTCCTTAGTTTATTTGTTAACACACATTCATTTTCAAATTTTTTTTTTATACATTCTCATCATTGATGTATGATGTATGGGGGCACGTAATAGTTATTGAGGATCAACTATATCTAGAAATCTAAAGTTAAAGATTTACCAGGATTTCGTTTTGTATTTTCCAACTACATATTTTAATTCACAGTCAATATCCTCATAGTTATTATAAATATACTGTTTTTTTTATCGCCTATTAATAACTTGTTTTCTTCAAACTTTTCAATCAATTTAATTTTATAATAATTAATGCTCATTTTGATTTTTTGCAGAATCCGAATGAACAACAGAAATCACTGATTGAACAAGCTGCCACAGTCTGTGCTCAAGAGAATATGGAACTGGCTTGTGCTTATATTCAAAAAACAGCTATTGAAAAAGCAGTTCCTGAAATGGATAAACATCTCCACACTGTAAGTTACTATTGATGTTAATTAAATCAATTTCAATTTATCAGTAAAGGAAATTATTAAATACTATTATTAGTAATTACTAGAGTTCGGATTTTGCATTTTTTTTTTTTTATTGCCCCAATTGATTTTTCTTTACGAATTATGATGTTTAGAATGCACTAGGCCACTTTAAATTCAAATTTAAAATTGCATATTTAAGGCATTAATGCATATAATTGCATATTTCCGGCATAAGTGCATATTATTGAATATTTTCGCATAAATATTCTACTTTTTGATAGAACTGAGGTCCTTATTTCATATCATGTTTCAAGTCAAACATATATTGTCTAGGTACCAAAACCCTTTTGAGGATTAGAAGTCATTCACTGTATTACGGTGCACGTACCTCCTGTCTTAAACTTCTGCCAGGACAGGGGGTTTACCCGTCACTACTGGTTGGGTTGATACCCTAAGAAGGTTCTTTTTCTTCCTTTTCGACTTAATCCCGAACAAAGCTACCGCTGAAAATTTATATATAGAGTGCTGCCCTTATTATCGGATTAAAATAACTTCGTTAACCAAATGAATGCACAACACGTGCATTAGAGTATTACATTAAGGTCAGAGGGTTTCGGAGATTCGGCAAATTAGGCCATCCCAAAAGCAAAGAGTGCCCTTCATAGATTGGCATTTATTAAAGCTTATTTCAGGGACCTTCCTAATGTAATTGAAAAACTGGGTCCGATGAGGGAAAGACTTAGACAAAAAATGGACGCAGTTCTCCACCGCATTCCGGGCTGGACCACTGTGGAGAACGTCTCCCGCATCCAGGAAGGGGCGGAGGGTAGAGACAAAATAGACGCTGACGTCGCTGCCCTAAAATATATCCCAGTAGTGTCGTGCGACGTTGTAGTGAGAGAACGTTTTCACGTTTAAAAATGGTTCTTTACGACCGCAGACGAAATTTTAAGATTACAAATTTAGAGGAAGTCTTAGTAGTTCAGACAAATTTTCTTACTGTTTCCAAAATTTAAGTAATTTATTAAAAACGCATTCAATTTTTAAATTAATTATTACTACGGAAAGATTAAATTTTAAATAATCCAAATTACAATTATCAACAACTACGGGAGACATACAGAGAAAAATACACCCCCGCACCGGGAATCGAACCACGGGTCCTCCTATTAATCCGTACAGGTGCTCTTACCATCTGAGCTATACAGGAGGATGATTCTTCTCTGTCATAACTTATCCATATTCCCGAATCCAAGCTTTCAATCTTATTCTACAAATCTAGAGAGCCAAATATTCACGGCAACAGAACTAGACCGAGAATTAACGCTTATAATTGTAAAGTACCCAATTAGTACCTGTACCCAGTACATCTCCAGATAGATGTATCTCAGTAGATCGGTCTCCCGTAGTTGTTGATCATTCTAATTTGGATTATTTAAAAATTCATTGTAAAATAATGGTAAATTTTCATTGTTTTTAAAATATAGTCAATACCTCTATTTTTGTAGTTATTCTTGTGTATTCTACTGCCTAATCTTTAAATGCCAGGTTTTTTAGTATTTTAAACCCTCTAAATGCACTTTACTTAGCACAATTCAATATTTATAGCTGCCTATTAGAGTTTATATAAAATAAATGCATTTTTAAGTGCATATATTATGAATAAGTGCATATATTTGAGATTAGTGCATATTGGAGTGCCTATATTTGGGATAAGTGCATATTTGAGAGCATATATAAGGGATAAGTGCATATATTTTTGGGATAAGTTGCATATATTATTTGCATATTTCGCAATTTTCATATGCATATATTGAGGTTTTTAAGTGCATATCGATCCGAACTCTAGTAATTACAGCTGGTAATTAATAGGTTATTTTATTTTATTTTTTTATTGTAACTAGGTACTACCTGGATGATAAGCTCACTAGAAACTAACCTAATAAATATCTTCCAAGATTAACTTGTTGGGATGTGATAGGGAATACACAATGTACAGTAGTCTGAGGGTTTGACAGGAGTTGGCAGATCAGTTTTAAAATATCTGTGAAACAAACTTTAGATGGATAATAGTTCTAAAATCAGGAATTTTATCAATAAAAAACAAATCAGAGTTTTAGTTCAATTCTTGCAGTCACTTTCTCACGTTTAGTTGTCATTTTATGTAATAAGCTCAAACAAAACACGATCACTGAATAAAACCACAGCCGTAATACAGGCTGCTTTTTAACCAGTAGAAATATCAATAAATTAAAAAGAAATTGTTGCTAGGCATATATTCGCCAAGTCAAAAAGTCAAAATTTCACAGAAGCTGCCAGTGTATATATACTGTAGGTGACAAACTAGGGTTTTTGAAAGTCTGCAGCGTGAAATACGTACATGCTACCTAAATAATTTTTTAATATCTTTGAAGGCCGTGTCCTGTAGATCAAAAATTAAAAAAATGGTCAAAATCGGCCAAGTAGAAGTGGAGAAAAATAGGTTTGAAAATGGTAGTTATGATGACTTCTTATTCTTATTCTTCCTTCATTTTACGTTGACGCACCTACAGCCTAAACTACTGAACCTATTTTAATGAATGAGGGCTTTTTGGATTCGTCTAGGGCCCTAGTGCATTCCTAGATCCAAAAATGTGAGATATCTCATTCCTACGCTGAACGCGGAGCGAGTAACCAAGCTAGCGAACAGTCACTTTAACGTTGACGCACCTACAGCCTAAACTACTGAACTGATTTTAATTAATGAGGGCTTTTTGTATTCGTCTAGGGCTCTAGCGCATCCCCCCTCAACTCATCCCCCCCCCCCTAAAACCCTTAACTCACTCCTACGCTGAATGTGGAGTGAGAAACCAAGCTAGCGAACAGTCTAAAATGGGTAGAATCCAATTAAGCGTCATACGAAGTGTGAGCCTGATAATTATTCAGAGGTACACCAGCGTGTTGAGTAGTAGTTTCGTGGTTGTCACATGACGTATGAATTACTTCTATTTACGAGTTCATCTTTTGAACTTAGTATTATAGGTTTAGTTCAACCTTACTCTCATGAGTTCAATTTATTACTTTATCATTATTATTATTTTATTTTTTATGTTTTCTATGCTCCTACTATCAGAATGTTAAGTTCTTTCAATGTCATAGGTCTCGTAGGTCTCCAATCTCAATAGACCTTATCAAGCTCTTAACTTTACTTTTATTTGATTCTAATGTGAGGGAATAAACAGTT
>KZ651419.1:212254-223066 GCA_001010745.2 Gerris buenoi | reverse complement strand
AAAAAAAAAGTAGTAAATAGAAAAAGTAAAAAAACTTTTGTTTGAAACCAAACACCAAGACAATATATATATATATATATATATATATAAACAATAATAATTATTAAATTGACAATGATTAATGTGGGTCAATGTTTAAACTTAACTATTCAAAACAAATTATTATGTTAGTAGATAATTTTAATTGCTTTTTTTCTTTTTGTTTTGAAATTAAAAACGAATTTTGGTTACTTTAATTTTTTCTTTGTGGATTCTTGTTGACTGAAAGTAAAATGTTTTTTGTTTTTTTTTAAAAAAAAACAAAAACTTTATGTATTGAAATAAGGAAACTCTCTTTTTAAAACACAAACTAATACTCAACTTTAAAAGAATTTCCTTATTTATTATAATAAGAAATAATGCAAATGAATATAAGGTATATTATTTTATTATTTCTAGTAGAAGTATTGTATTTACATTAACATTTTTTATGTCCCTTCCTATTTTTAGACTACTCTTTTTTGTAATTAAACTTAAAAGTGGTCATACTAGCCTCCAATAGCTTAAGAACAGGGAAAATATCAAACTAAAAAGTTATGAAAGAGAAAGTAGCATACAAAATATTTTCTTTACTCTATTATTGATAAATACACAATAGAATCTTGATTAACCGATAAGCATGGGACTTGAGCCTTGAAGGATAATCGAAGAGATGGCTAAGCGAGAAAGAGGAACATTTTTTTTTTGTTTTTGGGCTAAAAGTGGCATTACTTTTATTGAAGAACAAGAAATTGTCAAACCAATAGTTACAAATATCTTGGCTCTTCCAGGCACTATTTTTGAGCATAATAATTGATAAAGGTAACTTTACGGTCACACGGTGGACGGGTTGGGGGGAGTTAGTGAGGGAAACATGATTATGGAGTTGATAAAATTGGAGTGCTTTTGGTAGGCGTGTCTGACCGAGAAAGGTGGTGAATCGGGAGACAGATTATTGAGGTGTATTCTAATGTATTTAATTATTTACTACATAAAAATATCTAAATGCAATTTATTTTTATTTAATATTCATCATACTAACATTAAGATTTCCTGGTAAAAACCATATAAAGATTGATTTTGCTTAAAAGATTCCACTGACTAATTGAAGTAGCCTAATGATAATCACATTGTATTAAAAAGTTATATACTTAGAGTTCTTAGGGATAAAAATTTTTCATATCTTGAAAAAATTAATGACCTAAGAGACTTTCTTTATTTATTTTTTTTTTTTAGTCATTATTATCTCAAAAGATAAAGCACACTGTTAAAATGAACTAAAAACTAATGCTAGTGTAAATATTTTTTTATTGCTTGGTAATTAAAACCCTTTGTGTCCTATTTAAAAATAAGTTTATTTAAGTATTAGATTATTAATATCCACTTTGAAAATATTATATTAATTTGATTTTTATGTAAATAATATTGTTATAGAATATTTGTAATTAATTTCTTTATCGTTATTATTAAAGTAAGATGGGTGGGTCCCAGTTTGACCTTAATGTACAATATTTTTATTAGAGAGTGTATCGTCTTGTCTATTTGTGGTACTGGATTTGTCTGAGATTATTTATTTATAATAGGTGGATGAATCTAGCATGGACCTTTTGTATTGTTATAAAACTTTTGTAAAATCTACTAAATATTGTAAAATGATATAATTTTCACATTAATATATGACAAAAGTATTAGAATTTTATGATTTCTCATTTATTCTAAAAAAAACAAGTGTAGCCAGAATCAGTCAAATAAAATGAAATTTTATAGAATTAGTTTTGTTCTTTAAAAAAAACTTAACATTAGTTCTTATAAAATTAACTGAATACCAGATATTTCAAAATCATTTTTTTAATATCTTAATCAGGGTAAATTACACACCTGATTAAACTATGTTTAATATTTAGTTTTTCATTTGATTGACTGATCTTCCTTTAAAAATATTTAAACTTAAATTTCTCTTTTTAAATTTAAATTTGACTTGCAATAATTAGTTAATATTCTAATAAACTCCACTATAATTAGGTTTAATTTCCACTGTGGTAGATTTCCCCCGAATGCTTACCGTTTTGTAATAAGAAAAGGATGGTTTTGATAGGGTGGGAAAGAATTGACAAGACTTATGTTTTTGGACTCCTTATCAATACGCTAACTTAGAAAAATTATATATATTTGTCTGTGCTTAGCAGTGACTTAAATTTTTAGTATCTGCAACCAATAGAATTCTCTATCATATGTATATGTATTGATTAATAAGATGTTAATATTATTAATTATTTAATAGTATAATACAAATGTAAAGCACAAATAGAATTTGCAAAAAAATCATAGTCACATAGCTCATAAAGTTCTAATATTCCCATATTCACATCCATTGACATTAAAGCATTGTTTTAAATATCTTCTTAGATGAAAACAAAAAAAAAATGTATTATGTACTTAGTATTTTTACTATTTAATGTAATGTTGATCTCCTAATACCACTGCACATTTTTGAGACAATAATTTCTCCCTACGTAGAATCTGGAACTAAATGTTCTAAATAGGTTCTAGTTTAATTTAGTTTTTTATTTTATGTGAAGAAAATTGGCACCATGGTAAATCAAGTGTTTCCATTTCAGAAAAATATTGAGGTCAAATAATCGGTAGAGGCAAAATTGGATTGTATAAAATTCCAATCCAAAGATTACTTGTTCCATCTTCTATTACGGTCACCAATGTTGAGTGTGTGTGTAAAATTAGCTTAGCTAGCTAGTGGCGCTATAGACCATTTGTTCTTGGCCTTTACGATCCTATCCCTCCATTTATCTTTGTCTCCATGCCATCATATATCAGTATCCCTTAAGAACATTTGTATGTAGGTCTTTACAACGATTACATGGTTGTCCCTGAGGTCTGGTTCCTATATGTCAATATTTTAATAACTTCTCACCATTCAATCAGTTGTACTATGTATCCTAAGCTCTGTAGTTCTTGAGAGGTTTTTGTCTGTTAGTTTAGACATACACTTTTTAATTTACAACTTAAACTTCATCTTATATTGAGTTTTCTCACCCTTCTTGATCTTGATAATGTGCCTGTTTTATCCTCAATATTTTCCTTAGATCGGTAAACTTGGGTGCAATTAAAATAAAAACCAAATCGCTACATGAAAATACACTGCACGCTGTTTAATGTGATAACTTAGGATCAAGATAAGCAAAAAGTGCTACTAAAAGAAGTAAAACTCAAAACAAAAAAAAAAAAATAATAATAATAAAAATAAAGAAGAGTATGATTATTAAATACATTGAATAATGTGAAGGCACATTAGAAAATAAAAATGCAATCATTTGAATTAAAATACACAATTTTAATTCAAATTTATTTGCATTTTTTAATTTTTTATATTTTTATTTTATAAACAAATAACTAAGCTGATATAAATAATCATGTATGTACATAAATGTACATGATCAAGGGCTCATTCATCGTTTAAAAATTAAACTTTAAAACTAAATACATCAACTTCAAGCTTATGTAAATTTGTTGATGAAAGAATATGAATCACTGAAAGACAAAAACACACTGAGCTCTGCCTGAGGTCCTTTCTAATAAGGGGGGGGGGGAGGTAAGTTTCAATTCTGATAAAAAAATAAATATATTTATCAAAACACCAGTGCTACAAGTCCATTCATTTCCCCCGATAGTAATGATCTCAACATTGATCACAATAAACGTAAATTTTTTAATGCATTGGTATTGCATTGGGCTTGTTCCAAGCTATTTGGATCACATTAAGTGATTGATAACATTAACCGTATTACATTAAGCGGCTTGTACTGTATTCTATATTATGTGACACCTCCTGTACTGGAATATAGCTTTATATTGTGTTTTTTATTAATGTCAAAATTATCCTTTTCTTAAAAAGAAACTGAAACGCCTTGATCTCTTCATTTAGTGATAAATTATGAGTCTCGAATCATCTTTTATAATAATAATTCTTAAGGGATACTAAGTTAAAGGTTTTAATAAAGACTAATTGTAACTTTATTTGTTCTTGTAAACACCCCTTTTTTATATGTTTACACTTTGATCTCTTTCCATTACAAAAATACATTTGACAATATTGTATGACTTTTATTTCATTAAATTAAAAGCAAACTATAGTGGTTTTGGTTGTAGCTTTTCCTCATCTTAAGAACTTTTACCTATTTTTAAATTTTAATACACTAAGTTAAAAAATAATTACTAACAAAACAAAACAATAATAATTACTAATAAAATTACATCCATGAGTGTATTTGTAAAACACTACATGCTTAAAATAATTATTAGTCAAAAGTAACTTGCAATTGAATTGTGTATATTTGCTTTTAGTTGTGTTTATTTCTATTTAAAAGTCTCAATGCCACTAATTTTACACTTAATACAACTAATGAGCAGTATTTTTATGTGTAAAAAAAAACATGCTAAGTACTTATTATTATCAATTCAATAATATAATCACTCTAACATAATATAAACAAAAGAATTATTATAAATAAATAATAATAATAAAACCGTTATGCAGAAAATTAATGACAGTTTATGTAGGTATAATTGAATTGTATTTATATATGAAATATTGTATGTATACATATATTCAGTGTATTTATCATAATATTAAGTAAAAAGAAATCAAGTGTGATATAATAAAAAAAAAAATGTATATTTGCATTGACAGGAAATTTACATTGAATGAAAAATAGTAATTTTTATCTTATTAATTAAGAGTAGTAATTTTTATTTGTAATTTATTTATTTCAACTGAAATATTAATTTACTATTATAAAGCAAAACTCAATGACTAAAACTTAATCAGATTATTGCCAAACCACTGAGTTATTTAGAACAATAAAGACGGAGATACACATGCCTGTAGCTTGAAGAAAAACATACCAGCTACTTGCACGTGGATATGTTAAATGACATGCCTGTAATTGGCAAGCAAGCAGATAAAAACTTAATAAAAATCCTTGGTATGCCAGTTACTGGCAAATACCCTCTTTTGGCATTCAAGCTACTTCCCCAATTTGACGGCATGTGTATCTCTGCCTTAACTCTTTGATTTGACAATAAACCAATCAAGTTTTCTATTTGTGTTTTGATTCACTTTGACCTGTTTAAGAATTAAATTTTAATGTCTCAGTTAAATCAAAATTTCTAATTATATTGAAGTGTTTTTACAATATATAAATATGATCTTATATATTAATAATACATAGCTTTTTTACACAAAATATACGTTTGTCTAGGAATTTGCTTGAATACTTGTAGTTATTTGTAAAATAACTTGATGGCTTATTCTCCATAGAACCTTAAGTGTTTTATGAATACACTCACAATTGAAACAGGGTTATGGTGTTAATCATTTGTTATCAAAGGAATGATAATCTGTGGTGCAACACCCTGTGGAAGGCTTGGGTCTGCCAAATTAAATATTGAATTTAAAGGTTTATTTCTGTGAAGTGCTTTCTGTTTATTTATTGATCATCATCAGTGCCTAAATAGCGGCCATTAGTAGAACTATGTTTGAGCCAATATACTGCTTAAAGGCACTCTTATGGGCAACGTAGTTTTGATGCGCTTCCTAGCAGAAACCTTTTTTAGATTGATTTCAATATTCCTTGTCTTTTACACTCACTACTTTTTATATTTATTCTAACAATTAAGTTGAATTAAACTATGTAGATGTATACAATTACACTAATAAAAAAAAATAACATGTAAATTTAATAAACTTGTTAAGCATTTATTATTTAATATAGTTTTATGAAATATTTGTAATATTAATAATTAACTATAATGATAAATACACTTTAGGCCAACATTAATGGTATTATTTTTATTATAAAAACAACCCTTTAATGTGATATTTATAAAAACAAAATAATAAAAAAAAAAGTAAAAATATTTCATTTCTTTATCCTGTATTATTGTAAGATGGTGTTTATTACTCTGTTTTGTTTTTTAGAAAGAGAGAGAGAGAGAAATAATGAATAAATTTTTTATTATTATTATAAGTTTGAATTTTTTAGACATTGCTCCGATTATAATGTCGCTAACAGATGTGTATTATTATTAAGTTAAAAAAGTATAAATAAACATAAATAACACTTTTATGTGATAATTATTGTTGTTAATACTATAAAATTATTGGAGCTTAGTCGATAAAATAAAAATAATAATTATTATTAATCCCCCCCCCCCATGATATTGATTGTAATTTAATGAGGTAAAATAAATTAATAATTTTAAAATTAATAAGTGTTAATATGAAAATATTATACGTATTTCTTTAATTTATTTTTTAAAATAATAATACAATTTTAATGAATCACTTATTATATCAGATTTTATTAATCATTAATTTATATGGGGAAGAAAAAAGAACTAAGTATAATTATATTTTAGAGTGTTAGTTAATGTGTAAATAAGTACATATTAAGCACAATGGGAAAAAAATAATTAGAAGATGGTTGGAGAGTAATGTTAAATATTGTACTGATTTACTTGTTTTTCTTTTTTTTCTCTCTTCGTTTGTATTTAAAATGTAATAAATAATGTAAAATGTAAACTAATTCTTTATAAACAAAATGCTATTCTCTGATTATTTAGTTTTTTATTTCTTTAAGAGTGTTCAGTAACGATTTAGTGAAAACTCTTATTGGGGTTTAGACTCAAACATTTAACAAAATTAAATTAGCTTGTTTTTTTGTCAATGTAGCTTTATCTAAACCAAATGATTATTTATTAGTGTTTTTGTTTGTTTTTAAATTTATAATATAATAATTAATCATTCCAGAATTAAAAACATAATGGAACTGTATGTTAATCGACATCAACCACGATAGATAATGAAAAAACTCTTAAATCTTTGATTTTGTGAAAAGCTACAAACAAAAAAATGTGATATATTTATTTTGTGTACTATGAATGTTAGAGGCTTAAAACATCTTCGTAAACTTCCCGCGCCCTTGTCTAATTATAGTTGTGTTGTATGTTTTGTTTTCTCTGTTTATTATGGATGTGTTTTTCCATTATTGTTTTTGGCCTCTTTTGATAAAGTCGTGTTTAAGAATAACCTTGTCAGCTGTTATATTAGTCCATCTACCGTTTTATTTATGGCACTTTGATCTTTATCTTTACTAGGCCTAGATTTTTATTTTATAGTTTTTTTTTTTTTTTAAATAATTTTGGAAAAATCCTTATTAGTTTTGATTTAGTTCTGACGTTAACATCCAAGATGTTTCCATCACTCTTTAGATTTTCTGTGTTCTTCTGCTTTTTCAGTTTTTGTATTTGTGCAGATTTAGTTAGACGTGATGCAACGGTAACTGAATTCTATCCAATTGAAGAGTCTAATGTGAGAAAATCAGTTTTGAACTCTACACATCTTAACGAAACACTTGATGTTATTGAAACTTCGTGCAAAATTGTCACTGAGAAGTTGGTGTCGACTGCTAAAGCTAGTGTTACAAGTTCCCTCAGTCACATTTGTAAAACAGGTTCTTTCTTTTGACATAATGTTTAAAATTTATTTTTCTCTTGAAAAAATTAAAAAATATCATTAGGTTAATATCATTGGACATACGTTTGAAATTAGAGTATCTACTCTATGTAGAAGCTGAAATTGTGTATCTACACAATTTCAGCTTCTACATGCCTTTTTGATAATTCATTCTTTATGTCTATATATAAAGAATTATCCGTTAAGTAAATTATCAACTGTTTCCAGTGCTTTATTGCCCTGAATTAAAAAAAAGTCTTATCTGAATGACAAATTACACTGATCTTTTATAATTTTATTTCATTACAAATAAAATATTCGTCTCTTAAAAATATTGGTAAAAAGGGTTGAAAGGAAAATTCCTTACTGCGAATAGTGTCATGAGTGCAATGTGAAACTGAATTTTTTAAGTGTCATTTAATGCCCATTTTTTGAGTTAATCTTTTGGCAGTCCTTTACTTAGTTGTGCTTTATATCTTATCAATAAATCTAGATATATTGTTTTAGCAAAATAATATGTGTATCACGTAATGCAGTAAACGCCTCTGTTTACTGTCAGTCATGGGACCAATGCCTTGATTGGATAATTGAAAAGTCAGTTAAGCGAGGAAGAGGAAAATTTAGGGGCACAACTTTTTTTTCAAACCAAAATACCTTTGGTCCAGGTACTTTTTCTTAATTATTGACAGGTCGTGCCTTTATGTTTACTGTTCACACACCAGTTGACGAGCCTACGGAAAGAATGTTTATGGCGTAGATTTACCCTCAGTTTTCTCTGTAACCGAGTAGTTTATTTTGTTAGAGGTATTTTTTCAAAACTCAAGTATTTTTTAAATAATACCTGTGTAATAAGAAAAGCTGGGCTAAGGATTCATAATGTTATCCAGTGATTTGGTATTAGATCAAAGCAATCAACATTATATAGACGGAAATTATTTGAAGTACAATAATTGTTTTTGCATTTATTAATTTTTTTATTCCTAGGTGAAATAAAGAAACAACTGGATCGCTTAGAGAGCAAATTATTGTTAAAAGTAAGTCAACTTCAGACAACTTTACTTGCTTTGGTGAGTAGTAACAATAATCCTGTGAACTACCACAATAAGTTTAAATTCTCAGTGCCTGCTGTTGGACATCATAGAGGTAAGTTAATTATCTTTATATGTAGATATTTTAGTTAAGCCTTAAGTTGAAAAAAAGTATGAATCATTGAGTTCTATACTACAGTATAGAAATGATCTTGTTAGTTAGAGACCAGTTAAAAGTTTTAATTTGTAATTGAAGCCTCAAAAGCTGGTACTACTTGATTGTTGATCTAACTAGACTGGACAATATTAGTTGGTGGTTTTGTTTCTCCGCCATTGTGATGACTAGAGTTCAGATCAATATGCACTTAAAAACCTCAATATATGCATTTGAAAATGGCGAAATATGCACATAATATATGCAACTTATCCCAAAAATATAAGCACACAAATATGCACTTATCCCAAATATATCCACTCAAATATGCACTTATCTCAAATAAATGAACTTATTCCTAATATATGCACTTAAATATGCATTTATTCCTATTATATAAATTCCAATAGGCAGCTATAAATATTGAATAGTGCTAAGTAAAGTGCATTTAGAGGGTTTAAAATACTCAAAAACCTGGCATTTTAAGATTAGGCAGTAGAATACACAAGAATAACCACCAAAAATAGAGATATTGACTATATTTTAAAAACAATTAAAATTTACCATTATTTTACAATTAATTTTTAATAAATTATTTAAATTTAGGAAACAGTAAGAAAATTTTTCTGAACTACTAAGACTCCCTCTAAATTTGTAATCTTAAAATTTCTTCTGCGGTCAGAAGGAACCATTTTTAAACGGAAAATGTTTTCTTAACGTCGCACGACACTACTGGAACATATTTAAAGGCAGCGACGTCAGCTGGGGTCAGATTTTCTATTCTTCTCTACCCTCCGCCCCTTTCAGGATTCGGGTGACGTTCTCCACAGTGGTCCAGCCCGGATTACGGTAGTTAACTGCGTCCATTTTTTGTCTGTCTTTCCCTAATCGGACCCAGTTTTTCAATTATATTTGGAAGGTCCCTGAAATAAGCTTTAATAAATGCCAATCTCTGAATTAAGGGCACTCTTTGCTTTTGGGGTGGCCAAATTTGCCACCCTACGTTGCTCTAACGTGCACTCTACGTGCATACGTGTTGTGCATTCTTTTGGTTAACGAAGTTATTTTAATCCGATAATAAGGGGAGCACTCTATAAATCGTCAGCGGTAGCTTTGTCCGGGATTAAATCAAAAAACAAGAAAACAAGCCTTCTTAGAGTATCAACCAGTAGTGACTGGTAAACCCTTTGTCCTGGCAGAAGCTTAAGACAGGGGGTATGTGCACCATTACACAGTAATGACTTGTAATCCTCAAAAGGTTTTGGTACCTAGATAATATATGTTTGACTAGTAACATCATATAAAATATGCACCTTGGTGGAAATTTCTCTCAAAAAGTAGAATATATATGCAATTATGCCGGAAATATGCAAATTTGAATTTAAAGTGGCCTAGTGCATTCCAAACATTATAATTCGTAAAGAAAAATCACTTGGGGCAATAAAAAAAAATATATGCAAAATCAAGGTAAGGTACTTAAAATCTGAATTGTAATTTTTGTGAAAGTTTGTTTTAGGTATTTTATTTCTTAAAATTTGAACATATCAAAATTAATGAAAATAACCTAGTATCGCTCACTCATATAATCCGGTAAATTTCTTTGACTAAATAACTATTAAGAAAAAGGAATGTTTAGTCTAATGTACATTGGGAAAAAGAAGTATCAGACTTTTAAATATAAAAATGTGATATTCCTTTGTCCCAATGTACATTGGAAGAGTGCCTTTTTCCCCTAATCTTTCTTTTTCTTTTAACAATAAAAAAATTAAATATTAGAGGAGTAACAAACTAAAGAATCCTTGGTTACTCCCCATTTTTGTAAATAAACATAGGGGAGTAACCATCTAAAGAATTACCAATATGTATATATTTTTTATACTTCTTTAAATTTAAAAAATTAAAAAAAACAAAAAAAAAAAACCAGAAAAAGTTAGGGGAGGATGAGGAGGGCGCCTTTTTCTTCTCTTTTTTAAAATATTTTATTCCGAACTCCCTCCTAATTATTTATTTATTTTTTATTATTTTTTTTTATACAAAATCAAATTAACAAAAATCCGTTCTAAAATGTTTATAATTGCATT
>KZ651419.1:185959-211720 GCA_001010745.2 Gerris buenoi | reverse complement strand
TTTTGCGTACAGTTACGGTACACAAAATCAAATTAACAAAAATCCGTTCTAAAATGTTTATAATTGCATTTGTTTAACAGTGATAAACAACAAAAAGTAACTAAAATATATATATTTTTTTTTTACTTAAAATTAAGTCACTTATTTGGGGAAAATAGGTCACTTAAAAGTCACTTATTTTGAAAAAAATGGTCACTAGTCACTTAATTTTGAGGAAAATCTGCTACAAGCCCTGCACTTACATATGCCATTTTAGGAAAACTGTTCTGTTCCATGTTTTGGAAATTAGTAATCCCACAGGAGAGGTTGATTTTTAACAAAATAGTGTGGAAAATTAAACCATTTACCCAAGTGTTATATATTTTTGTAATCTACTCTTTAATACCTTTTATTTGATATTAATCAGATCAAATTGGTATTCTTATTTTTTCTTCAGCCTAGCAGACTGCACATTTTGCTTTTTCTATATTTTTAGTAACAGCTAAAATATAGTTTAAGAGGGGGGGGGGGGTGTTTTTTGACAAAATGGCATGACAAATTAAACGCTATCCACTTGTGTTATATTTATATTTTTTGTAATCTACTCTTAAATACCTTTCATTTAAAATTAACCCTACTCAAAATTTAAATTAATAAATAAATCGTGTGACATGAACTATCCGTCATTTTGAATTTGAACTGCTAATAGTTTTGAGTTTGCAATATTTTACCCGGGTGCGCTTCAGAATGCTCTTTCATTCAGCAAAGTTTCATGTTTTATCTCTTTATTTGATTCAAAAGTTATTGGAACCATACAGAGGGGCAAGGGTTTTTTTTTGTTTTATCAACGATAACCTAAAAAGGAATGCAACCACAATGTTTTATGTGTTTAACAGCATTTTGTTTTATTATTGTTAATAATTTATTGTGATTAAATACAAAGATTTTTAAAGAAATGTAATTTTTTACTTTTCCTTATACTTGCATAATATAATAATAAAGTTCTTTTAAAAAAAAAAAATAAATAAATAAAATAAAATAATAATAATTATATAATTTAATATAGTAATCACATAAGTGTTAAAATTTAATTATTTGAAGCTTTTAAAAAGGGCTTATTCAAATACTGCGCTTTCTAAAATACCATTTAGTTGTGACTATCATCGTTTTTCACCCTTACATTTTATTTGATTGTTAAACAATCTTTATTTTTTTCCTTCTCTGAGATTTTTTTTTTTTTAAATAATTACGTTACCAAATAGAGTAATAAACTAAGTATTAAAATTTAATTTTTCAAAGCTTTATAAATTAGTTTTATTGTATCTTCTGAGTACGAAAACTTTCGTTTTCTGAAAAATAACTATCATCGTTATTCGCCCCGGCCCTACATATGTATATTAGGTTAAGAAGAAAGGTGTTTTATATAATGTTATTATTTTCAGGTGATTGGTGACCAGCAATCAATATGTCCTAATTTTTATTGTTCGCCAGAACTAAATAAAGATAAATGCAAAAAAAATTAGAAAAATCTCTAAATCGTCTTTTTTGTAAGCACATTTTATTTTGTTAACATTATTTTCTTTATATTTAAGCTTTAGATTCAAACTAATTTAAATGAAAAGAAGCAGCAGTAAACAACAAGGTCTTCGGAGCCAGCATTTCATTTTTAAATCACTTTACTTTTCTCTAGTGATCAGAATATTTATAATTAATATTAAAAATAGACTTTATTACAATCTTAAATTTGTACAAAAGATTAAATAGTTATAAATATTTAATTTGGTTTTATTTGCCTGTATTTATTAATAAAATGTATGTTGGCCTTGTGGAAGATGATATTTGATGATATTCATTGAAGACCACCATCTGAGTATTAATATTATAAAGACATTCTTTCAACTGTTGGTGTTTTTATATATAATAACTTTTTATGCTAATGCTGTTAAGATATGTTCCTACTCTTCAAGTAATTAAAGAAAATGGTAGGAGGTATATTACAGTGGTGTGGATGGTGGTGGCGTGTGGTGTTGGTGTGGCATGTTAATTCCACCTCAGAATCTTCTAACTCAACATAGCTTCACGGAAGTCAGGCTACCATGTAAAACATAGTACTACATAAACCTATATTTATGTTTATATTTCTAAAATACATATTATATTTATGTAGTGGGGAAACATGACCAAGCATGACTTATATGGAAAGATGGGTAATATGACCATTAGAAGTAAGAACAAAAATATATGTGAGCCTAAATGTCCTGCTACTAGAAAATCTAAGTGAAATTATACTACACCATATAGGGGTCATTCGCAAATAAACTGTCACTTTGCTGTTCGGAGGTTACCGGATGCTCTGCAGAATAGGGTTTTTTCCTATCTCAACCTACCAAGAATCATTGAGTTTGTCTCAAAGTAGTGTACATTTTGAGCTATCAAATGCTTTAATGGGGATAAAGTGCGTGTCCTGAGGAGTCACGGGAGCGACGATTTTAACGGAAGGTGACATAAGAAAGGGTCTGTTCTTGTTAGCGGAGGGGGGGGGGGGCCTCATATACACATGTGAGAAGCCATTGATATCCTCCGAGCCAAGTGACAGAAGTACTTCCTTCTTTATGGTCGGCTATTCCTTGTCACTATGCTGCGTATTTTAATTGTAGGTCACGCGAGTGACGTGCAATTAACACAAAAAAAAAAAAATAATAATAAAATGATATGTTCAAAATCAGTTTTGTAAGCTTTTGCATGGCTAGTAAACATTAAACATACAGTTGTCTGTTTTTTTTCTAGGTTCTCTTACGTTCTCAATATTTTTTTTTTTTGTGTTAAAATGTCTCACGAGTGACGATTTGCATTAAGTCTTGTAACTAATGACCATTCCTAGTAAATAATACCAAATATATAGTAAAAATAGTGCTGTCTATGCTTGTGGAGTTCTAACCTATCATTAAAAAAACTTATGACTTCGTTTTCTAATGATTTTATGGTATTTTTATATGGTTTTGAATATGTGTCATATTCTATAAAATGTACTCAATAAAGCTAATATTTGTTCAAACTAGTTCTATTACTATTATTTCTCCTACTTCTTTTTTCTCAAATTAAAAAAAAATATATATATAAAAAAAAGAAAGTAATAAAATAACATAAATGTGACCAAAAGTCTAAGAATTAGTTTTTGATTTTTAATTAAACATGAGTTTGATCCCTGAAGAGCATTTACTTCAAGAGCAGGGGTGAAAGAGATTGAGAATTGGATGCTGAGTTAAATGGGCTTCATTTTGTTAGTTAAATTTTTTTCAACTATCAAGTTTAGCACCAATAACTTTCTTAATCAAATTGCTCTAGACTGACCACAAAAAGTCACTTTCATTAATTATTTTGATGATTTAGTGTACACTGCACACAGTGTACACATAAAAAACAACTAGTCTTACATAGTATTGACCTAAAAATAAAAAATCTATTATAATAATAAAACTAGCCCGTAATGGCCTAAGCTGTCGAACGGGACTAAAACCCAAAAGAAAAGAAAGAAAGAAAAAAAACAAAAAAAAAAACAGCTCGTCACTCGGGTGATACCAAAACTGGGATTTTTAATATTTTGAAAATTTGAAGAAAATTGTCAAACTCACAAACCATATCACTTGTGCACTCTTATACACACAACATTTATATGGGGTCCAAAGCTAGTTTCCATGAACTTGAATTTTTCATTTGGTTCAATTTCCAGATTTCGAATGTGACATTTTATTTGAGAATTACCCATAATGTGTGATGAAAGTTGAAAATATGGTATTGATTTCCAACACATCCCCTTAGCAAGCCTGTTAGCTTTCAGGATACCTATTTTACTTCAAATACAGGAGAAAAAATAAGATGAGCTAATATGCTGTATCTGAATTAAGACAATTTTATGATACATTTAGTATGTATGTACTATAGTTATTGTTGAAGAACAAAAAAGGAAATTAAATATTCTCACATTTTAAAAAATAGGTGGGTCATTTTCAAATAAAATGTACCTTTAGCGAAATCAAGTTGGTCAATTTACAGAAAATTAAAATAAGCCTTAGACATGATATTATTAATTATGCTGACACATTAGGGACTTAAGATGACATATTCGTTCGAGAACAGTCAGTTTTCAAATTCACTTACATATAATGAGCATATATATATATATATAAATATAACCAAATTTTTGATGTAATGAGTGTTACTATCATAAAAACCGTATTTTTTAAGATTTTTTTTTTTTCTCTCTTATTAAGAAACGTTTCTAACTTTTATATATTTACAACATATTCTCTTCCATCCCACCAGAAATATTTTTTAGCTCTAAAATATTTGCATTTTTTTTAAAAAATGTAATGAGTGTTACATTTATTATCTTTTAATGTTTCCTCAAAGCTTCAAAAATATGAAGGATACGTTTTCAATGCATTGTAATGAAAGTTGTTATTAAAAAGAAGAAGAAAAAAATATTTTTTCTTTATTAAAAAAATAGCTGGACACCGCTACCCATAATAATTTCTTTTTATTCAAGTAACACTCATTACATTATGGTAACACTCATTACACATTTATATACTGGACATAGAAAAAATTAAATTTTAGCACAAACTTTAAAGATTAAACTTATATTTACAATTTTTTGTTACATGCGGCAAATTTATTTTTTGCAAAAACGTTAAACTCAATCATTTTTTTAAGTTTTAGAATATACAGTATTGTAGAATAAACAGTATTGTAACACTCATTACAGGTAACATTCATTACATTTTTAACTTTAAAAAATCTTTCCTCAGAAACTACATTTCTTAATTAAACCAATTTGATGTGTACTGATTATATTAATTTATAACTACTAAATCATATTAATAACATTAATAAATGTTGATTACAACTACAAAAAATGCTAGTAACACTCATTACAATGAATAAAAATACGCACCATTTTTTGTAGTAAAATAGTAATTGTAGAGAAGAATTAAGTGCTATCAATCCAAAAAGTCGTTGATTACTAAGTTAAATGTCTTCTTAATACAAACAAACCCTAATCCCTCGTTCTTTCTTTCATACTCACCCTCTAATTCTGCCGATTTCTCATTGGTAACACTCATTAATAAACCATTGGGACACACATATAAATATATTTGTTTCGTTTTGTACTAAAGTTTTATTTTTTCCTACCCCATTTATATAAACTTGGATATTTTATTGGTTAAAAAAAATTTTAGTAAAAAAAAACTTTTGAAAAAAATGAATAAAAATCACATTACATTATGTTATCAAAACTACTGTGGGACGTAACACTCATTACGATTTTTAAATCAACATTTTTTGAAGCTTGAAATTTTCACCTTATTAACCATAAAATGACCCTGATTAACACAATAATATACAGACGTCTCATCAATGAACCTAAAGGTTTTTTTATTTTTCATTAACCCTGCAGTGGGCGCGCCTATTTGAGTTACATAAGTGGGCGCTCCGCGGTCCTCAGGACCGCAACTTGTTTTACTTGCAAAATTGTCATAAAATAAGCGGTACTTTTTTTTAAACCTTATTTTATTGCTGAATTCTCTTTAGTACATAAATATTGCCAATTTTTAAATAAATAAATGAATTATAAGTTAAAGGTAAACATTATTAATTAAGTGTAATACAAATTAATTATGTATATACAAAATGAAAGATGGTATTTATTATTATTATTCTTATTATAATTATTAATTTATTTATTTAATATTCCCATTTGGATAATTAATAAACACTTTTATTAAAAATACTTTATAAATATAGAAAATTAAAAACATTGTGTATAAAACTAAAAAAACTCTGATTTGATGAAGGTCTTAACAGTTTTTTATAAGGTCTTAACGTTTAGAGTGTTTTTGTGTTTAACGACATTGTTATTAAAGTATATTTAATAAACTTTATAAAAAAAAGATTATTAAATGCACTTTATAATTTTTTAGTATAAAAAATAATAAACTAAACACCAAACATAAAATGATATATAAACAAAAGGAAATTTTTTTTTTTTTAATTTTAGACAAAAATAATTTTTTAAATGCACAGTATAGTTTTATTAGGTGTAAAAAATATAAATTAAACACTATATTAATAAAATTGTGCACTAACAAAATTTGTTTATTCATTTTTAGACAGAATTATTGTTACGTAACTGGGCGCGCCGCGGTCCTAGGGACCGCAAATGCCGACTCTACCTCAAACAACGCTCGGTTTTGACTGATAGCTTCACTCAATCAAACCGAAGAGGGCGTTTTATACTTCTGTAAACTACAGAAGAAGCATACCTAAGGCCTTGTTTTTCTAGTATCACAAACCAATGAGTAATGACAAAATTACGGACTTTGCGGTCCTTAGGACCGCGGCACGCCCACTGCAGGGTTAATATGAATTTTTTTAGTTACAATAAAATTGTAAAATCTTGGGACAGAAAAGTTAATTTCATTTGAAAATGACCCAGGTACACTGTACACATATGAAGGGTTTCTATATGTATAATGGATCCTTCAGAGAGGCCTGGATTTACTAATAATATTTATTGTTGATCTACAAACAAAAGGTTAAAGACTAGATTTAACCAATTGCATGACTTCAAGAGGCCTGGACTATTTTACTTTTTCTTTTATATCCTAAACCCTAATGCAGTATCTAGTAGTAATTTAATTAATGTTAATGGCAAAATGAGATGAGAGCCAATTATAATAGCTCACGATTTTGACATATGACCTGGTAGATATGTCAAAATCTCGAGCTGTTATTGGCTCTCCCTCGATTTTCCTCGATGTCGGAGTAAAATTTAATTATAACGTTACTATAAATTGGTATAATATTTAAATGTTGGAGAAGTACAAAGTAAAAAAAAAAATATTCGGTTATTAATATTTGCTATTTCGTAATGAAGATATTATAAACTAAACGTACATTGAAGTTTTTCTTTTGTGGACTTGAGGTTTCTTATTTGGAGTTCGTTGTTGTTTGGAATGAAAGTCCTTTTTTTCTTTTCTTCCCTGGGTGAAAGCTTGTTTATTAAAATACAATAAGAAAAGAAAAAAAAAGGACTTTCATTCCAAACAACAACGAACTCCAAATAAACGTACATTATTAATTATTATTTGTCTTTTCTAATCGAAGTATAATTTTATATTCTCGCGGAAATGTTATAATATTAAAATTTTATATTATGAGAATTAAAATCTCAGAGCCCCTTCCTTCCACTGAGATTAAAATATAATTGGAATATTAGGGGTTGAGCCTTCAAGATGTAAAACAGATGTTCAATTTGTCTTCACAGCTACAGCTTTTGTGTTTACGTTCGTCGTTCGTCAATGTTAGCGCTTAAGCAATTTAGCTCCTGTAGTTACGTACTGTATAAATCAAAACATTCCATAACAGGAATGGATTACAATTTGTTCTTTTTTTAGCCAGTTGGACTATATTAATTTTTAATCATTTTGCACTTATATCTCACTAAAATGGAGCACGACTCTTTACCTAATTTCAAGAAAAAGAAGAAAAAGCTGACAGGGATTAAGAGTCAAATGAAAAACATGTCGTAAGTTGAAAAGAATGTACCCAGCCTGATTTCAATTCCTATTCTTATAATCTTTCTTTTATAATTTGTTGATTCCTATTGACTTTAATTTAAATCATCCAACCGAATCCTCGTGAGAAAAGTTAATTTAACATTCTGCACTTCGATATTTGTATTAAGTTATTTGAATCCTCAAAGTTAAGGTTTGTCTTGGACATAGTCCTTTGTAGGTAATTAAAGGTATGTTAATATAACAGGATTTGTAACCTAACACCTCTGAATATACAATTAGAAATTCTCAGCTACTAAGTAGTTGCCTTTCAACTATTAATTTTTTACATGTAAGTTCTTTTTCTAGTTTTATGAGTTTAGATTAACCGTAAACTCCTAAATTTAAGTCAATAGTTTGGACTGAGATTTTGTGGAACTGATTTATAGTGAATAAAACTCAAAAAGCTAATATTTCAGTATTCCAGTTCTAACCCTTGGTTTATTTACTTATAATTGCTAATGAGTTGTATCGTGGGTGCATAGTACTAGAGTTAACTCTTTCCACCACTGTCAATTCTTTGCCAACATCTAAACTATCATTTTAGTCTAGGTCCTAGGTAGTTAAGGGTCAGCGTCCATCAGTGGCGTAGCTAGGGCATTGGGGGCCCCCCTGCAAGAACTTTTTGGGTGCCCTCACTAAAGCCTCAAGTACACGGGGCGAGTTTACAAGCTACAAGCCGGTGAGTGCAGTAGCCAAGTAGCTAGCGTGTAGAAACCACGTGGTGCTGTGACAGTTTCCTGTTAGTGTTGTAAAAAGTGGGCGATTGGCTTGTAAAGTCACTGGCGGGTTAACTTTTTCCAGAGCTTTTTTAGTAGCAGCTAATAGAGCGAGAGCATCGAGTACACTGAGCTAGTTTACAGCTGCTTGTATAAAAGCCGGCTTGTAGCTTGTAAACTCGCCCCGTGTACTTGAGGCTTAAATAAAATTGATGAGCAAAAAAAGCCTCCTGACAGTGGTATAGAAGTGTGTCCAAGTTAGGTTTTTATTATGCTGTAAAAGGGCCCCCATCAGCATTTATTCTAAGATATTCATTTCATGTTAATTCAATAATTTTGGATTTGGAAGCCCCTTGGCTCCAAGTGCCCGCCACCCATAGTTGAGCCACTGGCGTCTATTATCTTCAGGTACCGCATAGCTATCCTCTCCTTGAGGATTCTAGTTAAGTGCATCTTCACATACTTCCTTTGCATTCTCATGCAGAGTACCACCAATCCCTACTGCTTATCTCAATATCCACTAGTTTTGGAGATACTTGCACCATTGGAAATCCTTCTATCAGGCCACCAGATTCAGAAGGAAACTAGTAATGAAAGTCTGAATTGACTATGGTTTTACCCTAGGCCTTAGGGACACCTATGAATTTCCGTGATTCAAAATTTTCTGTGAGCCATTATCAACTGATTTACTAAGTTCTAGGCTCGACTTTGACTTCAATGAGGTCCTACGTGTCAGGCACTACTGCCATTAGTTTAATTCAGTTTAATTAAAGTTAAGCTAAACCACTGAGGTCTTCCTAATGCTATCAATAGATAATGTAAGTCTGGAGTATTTTTTTAATATCTACTGTTAGTCACATCTTACACCTTTATAGGAGATTCGCTTTGACTTTAGAATAATTGAAAATAATAAATAAATAAATAACCACTTTGCTATAATTACTATACTGAGAAGTGCCAGACCTTCCTCAGACATGTGAAGGCATCTTTTGTTTTCCTTATGATAGTGTTTACCTCCACTTGAGTACCTTGGGTGAAATTGGGTTGCCTAGAAATTTAAATGGGTTCATTTATCATTTATCTGGACATTCGATTATCCAAACTGGCTTTATGGAACAAATCAAAAGCCACTACTTAATTCATTCTTAAAAAGAGCTGCATACTTTTAGTTTTTCCCTAATTACTATATATATATCTAAATAAACAAACATGCTTTTTTTTGACAAAATGTGATTGATTTTTTTATTTTTTTATTTTTTTTAATCTTTTTTTGGTGAATTTGGATTATCTGAACCATCATATACAACATTATTTTGGACACTCTACTGTATATTAAAGTTTTCTGGGTGATTAGTATTCACTCTCAATTGCCTTAGTTTTATTTACATTTATTTTTATTCCTGCTGTTTTCAAGTAACCACTGATTACAGGGTTGGACTAGCCTATATGGGGCATCATGTATAGAAATGCAAAAACTAACAAATATAAGGCATACATAATTAAAGTGTTAGGCTGTATATTGATATAAATTGCATTATTTATGTATTCTTTTTCATTTCATACTCTCTTGAAAAACCAGATACGCTAGATTGAAGCCCCAGGTAATCTACAACAGATACATAAGCCCAAGATTCCCAAAATCAACCTGTATACAGCTGTGTCTCAAAATAGAGGACTGAAGATGGAAATTGTATAAGAGAAAACTTATGAAATGAAGAAGAATCCATAATTGGATCAATATATAGAAAAGTTTTAATTATATGTGCCAGTTTTTTTTCATTTCTATACATGATGCCCTGTATAGGCTAGTCCAACCGATTTATATGTTTGTGTTTGCTTTCTTTTTTATTTTTTTTATTTAACTTACTTTGGTTATGGGAAAGAACAATAATTTGTCTTTTTTAATTTTCAGAAAAGAAGCTATAAAATCAGCATTACTCAGAAAGAAGAAATGTAATGACCGAGCAATTGAAATAGTTAACTTACTTATTGAACCTAGAGTTCCAGAAGGGGTCTTGCTTAGTTGTGTGAGTTTAAAATTTACTTCTAAATTAATTATATTTTCAAATTTTGTCTATTTTCAATTGTTAATTATTTTACTAATAATAATAATTAATAATTAGTCAATTAGTACTAAACTACTTTTTTTGGATAAAACATTATACATTTAATGTTTATTAAATGTATTATTATTTAAATGTTATAATTTCCAATGTTTGCTGGGTTTTTATAAATGATTATTAGATATTTATACTGAACTTGATTTTTTTTTTTTAAATCAAACTAACTTAGAACTACTTTTATCAAACATTCTCTAGGATTCTCAAGTACAACTATTAGTAGTGTAGCGGTTAGACGGAAAGGACAAGCCAATTGTCTGAACCTAGCAATCAGGCCACATTTTGCCCATTTTACTAACCCCCACATCATGCCTGTACATGGTACCGCGGTAGCGAGTATGGTGTGGTCATTAGTGAGCTATTTAAATCAGAGCATTACGTCGAGGGATCGATTTCACGGCCTTGATTCACCTTGATTCATTGATAGCTGACCGAGTAACTAGAGCACCTTGGTCTCACTGGCTCCTTTCAAGTATATAGATAGGCTATATTATATAGATTGTTTATTGCCTAGGCAAATAAATTCCAATATAATTGCAAGATAAAAAGAACTTTTTATATACTACGTTTTTAAATTTTCTTAATCTGTGCCATCGATATATTTGAAATAATATAATCGATATATTTCCTGTTTTGCTGTCATTTAATGTTTATCTCTTATTTATAAAAATAATAAATTTGAAACCTGTCAAAATGAAGATTGTAAATATTATGGGATATGACAAAACAAATAAAATAAGTTGCGGATTTTTTCCAAACTAACTTTTCATTCAGCAAATTTGCTGAAAACGAATTAAATTCTGCTGAAAAAATGACTAAAAGTATTAAAATAATGCATTGTCATCGTGTTCTGAAAGTTTCAAATGTCTAGCTACTCGGGGTGTTAGTTAAAATTCGATTGCAAGATTTGTACCGGACAAACAAACAAGAAACCAAGTTAATAAAAACATAGTAAAAATTAAATGGTTTTATTGATTTGCAGATTTCTAAAGAATTATAAAAACATATTGAAATAAAGGCAGACAATTTTATCAAAACTAGACATAGTTTTTGGAACATATTAACTAATGTTATAAAATAATGCTGTCAAATAATAATAAAATATACTACAATAAATCATTTGAAGTAAAGAATATGCTTCCCTTAAGTTAAAATTTTTTTAAATTATTTTTTACATAATATAATAGTTAAGTTATTATGAAAATTTGTAATTTATTTTTCAGCTGTTTGATATAAATCAATCTCATTTTGATGATATTATTGAAGAGAGAGCAATATCAAAGTTGTGTGGATATCCTTTATGTGGTAATCCACTTAGAGATGTTCCTATGAAACAATTTCACATTTCTACTAGAACGAATAAAGTTTATGATATAACTGAAAGGAAGGTGAGAAATGCTTTACTGTTTTATGTGTCTCTAAACTTTTAGAGCTTGAAGTGTTTTATTTTTGTTAAAAATACACAAATATTTTTATTCTTACTTACCGTAATATCATTATGATTTATTTACTTTTTATCTAACACTAATTTTAATTTGATTTTTTCCCCCAGAATTTTTGCAGTAATCTTTGTTACAAAGCTGGAACCTACCTTAAAGATCAGCTTTATAGTAGTCCTCTTTGGCTTCGAGAGCATGAAGACCCTATTGCATTTAAATTGCTTCCATTCACCGTTAACATGTAATTTTTATTTCTTTAATATTTTTTTCTTAATATATTTTTATTTCCAATGATGTAACATCCTTCTTCTAGCCCCCCGCACATGATCAATATTAATCAATAATATTATTGAAAATACTATTGTCAATATGCAATTCAATAACACATTTTTATTAAAACTGTTTTTTTATATCAATACAAACGCCGCACACGGTCAATAGTATTAACAATACTTTTTTATATTGACAATACTATTCACCATGTGCGGGCCGCTGTAGGCATTCTTAAAAATATGGGAAGAATTCCATTTTTTTTTTTTTTTTGTTGAAATTTAATTTTGTGTCTATCCCAGAATTTTTAATGTTTGGTTTTTCAAAAAATAAACTGAAATTATTTAACTGACTCAATTATTATCTGCGCTAAAGTAGTGACTGCAAAAATTTGCAAGAATTTCCTAATTATTTAATGGTATTAGGTATTTTTTTTAAAATTGTATTACTGTTTTTTTAGTGGCAGCAGTGGGGAAGAAATCAATTTTGGTACCTCTCGGGTTAGTTTAAATGATGCTATTGGAGAAACTTCAGTAGACGACACAAATGTTCTAGAGGAAGATTGTAAGAAGAGTGTGCTGACTACGGAACAATTTGCAGAACAAAATGTTGTGGAAGAGATGGTTTGTGATACAGAAGCAAACCAAACTGGTCTTTTTGAGCCTTCATGTGATCTTTCATCCAAACTTGAAGCTATGGATTTAGTAGATGTTGATCAAAAGACTGAACCTGAAATTAATATCAAGGAAACAGTTCATAAAGAAGAACCGATTAAAAAACCCACAATATCTAATGCAGAACATCAAATGAAGGTACCTACAGTAAAGAAGGCTAAAGTTACTAAAAAATCCTTAACACCTAAAGAGATTATTATGAAAATTGAACATATAATGCAAAGTTGGTTTACATTCGAAACTTTCTGCTTTTTACTTGGTGAAGAGAAAGTGAGAAAGGAATTGGATAGTTTTGGTTTAAAGTTACAACACCAGAAAAGTGATCCTTACCTGTATGACAGGTATTCTGATCTATGTAGGAAACTTAACCTTTTGGAACTAGAAGAGACTTATGGAACTAAAGACGTCGAATCTCCTAAGAAGCCTCTGCCAGATTTTGACAAGCTTAAAGAAGAAGCAAGACAACTGGAGATTAAAGTAAAATCATTTTATAAAGGAAGCTTGGAATACGAAGCTGAAGAAGAACAGATACCAAGTGATGAACCACTGCCTATCCTACCTCCTCTTGATACTCTTGCCACAAAGGCTGCCAGAAGAAGAATCTTTTTGCAAAAATTAGGTGTTTCGTGAGTATTAATTAATATGATCTGCTTTTTATGCTAAGAAAGGGTTGTAGTTAATAGTTAAATAGTTTTGTGTAAAGTGTGTCTTAATAGGGAAGTCTCTCTAGGCTACAAATATGTCACTTTTGTAATTAAATTTGAATTAAACGCTGAAGTTACCTTTCACAATACAGTAGAACCACACAATAACAATTATAGCAGGAGTAGACAACCCTTTTAGCCATCAGCCCCAACAAACAATCTCTATAAAATCGTCTTTTTTGACAAGCGCATTTACAAATCTCTATAAAATCGTCTTTTTTTACAAGGGCTAATGAGTGCTCTTGCAAAACAACTATCCTATCACCAACATTGACACCGCGCGCACGGCGCCGGTCCACGGCGTGCACGTCAACCGGGGGGTCGGACATCCTGTTAGATCCGACCGGCCCGAGGGTCAAGCTCTGCCTTCACGGTCGCCACTCCCTCTTTAGTGAGAAGGGAGAAACTCGGGGATTTAATCTAATAAATATTATGGCGTACTGCCTGACNTCGAATCTCCTAAGAAGCCTCTGCCAGATTTTGACAAGCTTAAAGAAGAAGCAAGACAACTGGAGATTAAAGTAAAATCATTTTATAAAGGAAGCTTGGAATACGAAGCTGAAGAAGAACAGATACCAAGTGATGAACCACTGCCTATCCTACCTCCTCTTGATACTCTTGCCACAAAGGCTGCCAGAAGAAGAATCTTTTTGCAAAAATTAGGTGTTTCGTGAGTATTAATTAATATGATCTGCTTTTTATGCTAAGAAAGGGTTGTAGTTAATAGTTAAATAGTTTTGTGTAAAGTGTGTCTTAATAGGGAAGTCTCTCTAGGCTACAAATATGTCACTTTTGTAATTAAATTTGAATTAAACGCTGAAGTTACCTTTCACAATACAGTAGAACCACACAATAACAATTATAGCAGGAGTAGACAACCCTTTTAGCCATCAGCCCCAACAAACAATCTCTATAAAATCGTCTTTTTTGACAAGCGCATTTACAAATCTCTATAAAATCGTCTTTTTTTACAAGGGCTAATGAGTGCTCTTGCAAAACAACTATCCTATCACCAACATGTCTGTTTAAACCCCAGAAAAGTGAGGTTTGTTCGATAGATACGTGAAGTGGATGGTGCCTGAAGTTTTAATTAGGATTAAAGAAAGAGAAAACCAAAGGAATCTTGTTTTATTTAACTTCCTAAAACATTTTTGAAATATTTGTTTATATTTATTTTTAAATTTTCCCTTATATTTAATGTCCAGGTAAAGTATTGTTAGTTGAATCCCCCCCCCCTTCTACTGTCTGTACTTCCCATAGTGGGGGTTTGAATCCTGACTCTGGCTAAAGCCTCCACCTTCCGTGCTCACCCAGCTTCATGATATGAATAATTGGCTGCTTGTGTAAAGTGGTGTCTATCCGGTTACGAATGCCAATTATGCAGTTATACAGCTGATGGAGCCGCACTCCAGCCCTGTGTTATATATAGTTATATAAGCCCTATGGCAAGCCCAAGAGGAACATTCTTTTCACAGGCTATTGCATCTCTGATTATTATTATTATTTGAAAGTTAATTATGCAGTAAATAAATGACTATACTCGTATGTGTAATATACAGTTTAATAACTGTATATTACACATACGAGTATAGTAAACCTAAACAAATTTTTTTAATATTTCCTTAAAAGTACCTTTTACAACTTATTGGACTTTTCTATTATTATATAGCATAATACAAAATGCAAATTTTCTGTAATATTTAATTTTTATTACTGTTTCAGGTTGCCTGATATACAAGAAGCATTAGGATTAAGAGTAAATAATCTATCAGATTATACCAAGGAATTTGCTGCTACGTTAAATTTAACTGCACAAAATATCTGTTTGAAACCTACTGAATGGAACATAGTTGCCATTGTTCTCATCAAATTGTGAGTAAATTTATTAAAATATAGAATGCTTGTTTAGTACTTGTTTGTTAATAGAATATTTTTTTTTTTTTTGTGCTTCTGATAATCATTATTGCTGTGGTTGTAAGGGTACTGTTCAATATGGTTAATATCTAACTGACAGAAATAATTAATGACTTACCTTTAGGTTTTGCCACATCAGAGAGCGCACTTATGCCAGCACTCATAAGTGTCATTTGTCCTCAAATTGAGCACCTCCAGTGGCGTAACTACCGTGGAGCAGTTGGAGCAATCTGCTCCAGGCGCCGGCTTAGAAAGGGCGTCACGCGGAGAGAGAGAGAGAAAAAAACAGAAAAAAAAACAAAAAAAAAACTGACCAGTGGGTGAACTGTAAAAAAATGTGAAAATGCATGGCCCCCGTTTATTAGAAAATGCAAAAAGAGTGCGCCCCCGTAACTTTAGAAAATGCGAAAATATGGCGTCTTGTAACTTTGCGAAAATATGGCGGCCCTCTTAACTCTAGAAAATGCGAAAATACGGCGCCCCCCGTAACTTTAGAAAATGCGAAAATATGGCGTCCCCCTTAATTTTAGAAAATGTGCCCCTGCAACTTACAAATTCACCCCCTGCCCCTCTCTCTTGGTCTTCAGGAACAGATGAAGTGAGGACGATAAAATGATATGTTTAATAAACTCAATATTGTGTTTTGTTTATTGAAACATTTAATTAAAGTATAGTAGAGTATATAGATAGTAGACATAGTCATAAACTTTTTTGTTCTGAGTACCACTTGCCGATTTTTTCTCCATAGACTCCTTACCAGCCTAATATTTAATTTTCCTAAACATAATAACATAACAAACATAACTTCAAACGTGCGTTGTAAACAGGTGACTCAGTCCTGCGCACTTTTATAGGTTCCTTTTTTTTAAGAGTAGCCAATTGTAAAAAATCAAACATATATTACACTCAAATGTATATTGATAAAGTACTTAAATCCTATAATATCTTTTAATTGCTACGTCAAATATACATTTTCGATTTTCAACAAAATCAGATTTATTTTTTCATTTAATTAAACATTCTTATTTAAATGCACTACATTTATAAGCCGTAAATCAAAATCGTCGGAGCCGTTTTCGAAAAAGAATTGTTTCACGTTTTTTTGGTAGTTACATCAATAAATTTGAATTTGGAGCCAAAATTCATTACTCTATCATATTATTTATTATGATTTATCTGAATATGTAAGCTAGTACGAACTTTTTAATAGGTACACTCTGTACATAAAGGGTGACCCGCTGTCATGTCA
Organism: Gerris buenoi; assembly: GCA_001010745.2. Classification (NCBI taxonomy): domain Eukaryota; kingdom Metazoa; phylum Arthropoda; class Insecta; order Hemiptera; family Gerridae; genus Gerris; species Gerris buenoi. Next base: position 195,036 of record KZ651419.1, on the reverse strand, counting down.
TAAAGAAACTGGCGGATTCTATGGGTCAAATTCAACTAAAATTAACCAGTAAGCATTTACCCATATCTCAATAGTTCTCGAGATATCAATTAATTTCTTTTTTTAAAATGCTTCACGAAAATTTTCAAAAAATGCCTAATATCTCATAAACTAAATGAGATAGAGAAATTGGGCCAAGGACCAATTTTAGGCCCAATGCACACAGAAGGCGAGGTGTGCAGGAGGCACGCTTCTTCAAAATGAATGAAGAGGTGAGGAAGAGGCGTCGAGGAGAGGAGGCGAGAAAGCGGCTCCTCTTCTCTGTGCATTGGGCCATAAGATTACATGGAGGAGGCGTGATTCACGCCGCGCCTGCACCACGCCCCTTCTCTCTCGCCTCTTCTGTGTGCATTGGGCCTTAAAGAGCATAAATCAACCTTTCATCACTCATTTATTTCCAAATTATCATCATTATCATTTTTCATTATTATTTTTTATTATCAGCTGCCAAGCATCTGTTAAGTTCTGTTTCATTTGAAAATTTTGATTTTTTTAAAATTTACCCTCGAAATTCCTGAGCTTTTTACTCTTAATTGAGGGATGTTAGAAGTGTTGCGATTTCAGCAAAAAATTCTTAACTTCACATAAGCTTTCAAATGGTATAAATAAAGTTAAAAGATCAACGGACTAGTTTTTCGGTCTGGATCATAACCAATTCTTGTACAAATGTGATTTGTTTGTATCCCGGTGCTGGAGTCTATTTTTCTTTGTCTGTCTCCTAGTGTTAATAATGATAATAATTTGATTTAAATTACTATCTCATTTAGTTTTTGAGGTATTAGGCTCTTTTTTTTCTTTTTTTTTTGAAAATTTTCGTGAAGATGTCTCGATATCTTGAGAACTATTGAGAAGGGCATGTGCTTACTCGGGGTGGAGCCTGTTACACGGGTTTTTACAGTAACATGAATACATTTAATATCCCCTTAAGGCCCCCATACACAATCAAACATTTTGCGCGAAATGTTAGCGCAAAAATGTTTTGCAAACCGGATGTCGGGGAAATTTAGTTAAAAATCATGTTTGCTCAAACATCAAGCAACCCCATACACGGGCAAAATGTTTGACCATTTATAGGGGCCTTTAGGCCATATCACAGATACAGATAGTGAAATATGTGACATGTAAGTTGGTTGCGCCCCTGGACAGTGAGCTTTATCTTACGTCGAGTCTCACTGTCTCGATGGTACAGTGTTGTATCTCGGAATCTTAATGCACGGTCAAAATGTTTGCGCAAACATTTTGACCGTGTGTGGGGCTGTTTGATGTTTGCGTAACGTAAACATGATGTTTGATGTGTATAGCCTACATTTGCCCGACATCAGTTTAGCGCAAACATCATGTTTGCGCAAAATGTTCGATCGTGTATGGGGGCCTTTACAGACATTAGTTTTTTTTATTTAAATTAAACATTAACAATCTAATGGCTAGTAAAATAATTGAAACAAAACGGGTACATATTACTTTAAGCATGAATGCAAGAATAATGATAGTACCTATTATTTGGAGTAGCACATATTGGTGAAACAATAATGTTTAATCTTTGTCATAAATCAATCGCTATTTATATAACCTTAGTACATAATAAGTGTTTTGGCAGATTCACCAGCTTCGTTTACAAATATTTATTTTTTACAATTAATATTTGTGGCATTTATTAGAGTTTATTAGGTATTAAGTTTGAGACTTGTACCGATTTTAAAATGGGGGGGGGGCGCCAAGGTGATACTGCTCCAGGGCGCTTCTTGCCTAGTTACGCCACTGCGTACCTCGCCCAGTGTATGCCCTGTTGATACAAGCTTTTGACTTGTATAAATAAAACTGCTTCTAGGACAAGCTCCACAAGTGAGGTGAATGGGGAGAACCAACTAAACATTCCCCTCGCCATTTGTGCGATTATGAGATGTTACTTAGAAGAGACTGTAAGTTACAAAATAAATTAATTTTATCACCACAATAAAAAATTATTTCTACGCCCAATTTTTCAATACTTTATTGTGTTATCATTGGAAGTATTTCAAGTTCTTGCAATATATCTTAACTAACTTGGTTTTCCATTGAAATCCATATCAACCTAAAAGGGGCAACCCCATTGATTTATGATATCTTCGTAACATATTTTCATTCCCATTTTAGCCTAGGTCTTCCCAGATTTCCAGTGGTTCCTAGTTTGTAACATGTTGGTCTGTCCATGCTTCTCATAATAGCAGACAAATGCTAACTATGCTATGGGATGTTAGTGTATTATATATTTTAAGATATTGAATAAATATTTAGAAAACCTTTTCAATCATTGATAACACTTAATAAATGTACATTTGTTTTGCAGGATTTCTCTAAGAGATTCAAACTTGAAGGAAAATCTTTTGTCTAAGAAGGCATCGAATTATCTTGAGTTGATTCTAATGAGTTATACTTTAGACTCAGGTTATTTAGACAGACTTGTCTGTTGGCTCCTTGATATTAACTACCTTGTCAATTTGGATCAAACGTGAACGTTACATTATCAAGAATTCGAAGTAACATTTCCATAAAAACACTATTATATAGCAGTTTCCTGGTACTGGATAATATTGGTTAATACTTGTTTAACAATAATTTATAATTCACCTGTTGATCATTTTTTTATTTTATTTGATCCAATTTTCACAACAAAAATTATATTCACCCCTCGATGATACTTACTGCATTTTTGTTTTAAATCAATCACTACAACAAACATCATCGACCCTTATACATTTTTTTATGTCAAAAATGATTTTTCTAAAAAGTAGGCAATTTTTATTTATTAATTTTAATTTGTGTACAGTCAAATAGAAAGATAATGTTTTGTTTTATTTTTATTTCTATCTTCTCTTCCTCCCCATTATTGTATTAATAGTATGTATATTTAATTGTAAATGTATTGTGAAAAGATATTTTTATTCATTTTATTATTATTTTTATTTTTAAAAAAACTCGTATTTTATCTTTTTTCCCTTTTTTATGAAATATTTTATACTCCAATTTTAAACTAGCATGGTATGAATAGAAATTACTTGACATCTAATAATTGTTTTGAAAATATTTTGAACTGCATTACTGTTCATTTGAACAATGTTTTCAACTATAGTGGTGATAAATGTACGTTGAAGAATAGGATAACATAATTAATAAATAATCATTAATTAATTTCAACTAAGTTATTAAAATACTAATTTTAATTAAATCTGTAGAATAATGATTTTAACTAAACAAAAACCTTGTATTTTGATTGATTTAGTTAAGTTTCAAACAAGGAATGGCGAACAAACACGCATGTATTTTTTTATTTGTCAGCTTTTTTTTAATAAAATTCTCCTTGCTTCTTGTTGACATATTCAGAGCCCACAGCCTTTGTTAATACTGATGTAATTTTTAAAAAAAAATGAATAATAATGTACTTATTAACAAATACACGTGGAACATGTGGGCTCTGCTATCTTGAGGCAAATGCGCAGCTCATCAAATTATTAAGTTGTTTACGAAGCATTTATTCAATAGCATATTTTCAATGTTTAATATTCAATACTTGCTCAATAATTTCTAACTTAAGTACTTTCTCATGGTAAAACTTTTCCCATTTTTTTAAAGTCTAATTCTAAACTTCAAGTATAGTGATCCATGGGAAGTTACCAGAAAAATAAGATCCTCTGCTATTGGTTTGTTAACTATTGATGTGCTAGATTTCATACATTCTGTCCACTTGTACTGTCAGCATTTAGTTATCAAGTGTCAATTACAGTGTCTGGATATCAGAATTAAACACCATTATCGTGTTTAATGTGTCATAAGTCAAGAGATTTTATGTTTATGGGTTTATTCATTAACCCTTCACTTCTAACAACACGTCTCTGAGGCGTACATGCAGATTTTAGTTGATAGTTCTCGACGCACAAGCGTGCCAGCCATTAGTCCTTCTAGGTATGCTATCTCTGTTTTATTAACCTTCAGATCACGTCAAAGTCGGGTCTTTGCTGTGCTTTTATATATTAGTAATTTACCATTTCTTTTAGTCTACTGTACCCCTGGACAGTAGCGTACACAGAAAAAAATTTCGGGGGGGGGGGGAGCCTAACCTTGAGTGGCTAAATATGCGGGTTTAGTATACCCCACAATTTATAATAAATTGCAATTTCTCCCCTTTCAACACTCTAATTTCAATATCTAAACCTCATATTTAATAATATTAAAATCCTATGAGATAACACCTAAAAAATTACATAGAGGCTGTAAAACTTGTATTGGGTTTTAGATTACTTGTAGTAATCAATACTCGTACAAAATAATGTCCCTTAAGAAAATAGTATGCCAATTAGTTTGGTACTTAGCTTCCTCGTGTACTATTTCGTATACTTTAATGATTTTATAACCTATTATTGACAAATTTATTTAATTTTCCCCAGTTTTATAAATCTGTCAAAATTTAATACTATGGGATCGTTCTAAAGAACAAATATGTCAGTGTACGATTTCAATAATTCCAAGACAGAAATCCGTTCCAGTTATCAGAGAAATTTGTTGTTCCCGTGTCTGTCTGTCAGTCTGTCTCTCGCTCATTTTTTGAGAATATGTTTTAAAAACTACTCGTACTCGTTCGATTTTAATGAAATTTGGATGGCAGATAATCATAGCATAATTAGCCCATTGTTAATTGCTGGTAAGTTCCAACCTTCTGCACCCATTGTTGCTCTTCCACATGTTCACACACAGACATTTTTTTACACCTATATTTTCAAAAGTGCTCATCTGATTTTTATGAAATTTGGCTGATCGAAAGGAACTCACAGATCGCCCCAGATTAATTTTAACTTTCTGCGCTCAAATTTTGCTAAATTGATACTTTAAATCATGTAAAAATCAAACAAATTTTGAAAACGAAGGGAAAATATTCTACACACAACCCTGGTCGAAAACAATAATTTGCTAATGAAATTCACAATCCCTTTATCCTATCTTTTTTCCAATTTAGGCAAAGTCTAGTATGCATATCTTAATTCAATTCAATTTAAGCCCAAATTGACTCGGGCTTCATTTAATATAACGTGCTTAACACCCAGGCTGAGCCGTCAATCGGGCCTAATATTGAATGCATCTCAATTAATTTTGATGCATTTATTTCAATCGACAAAATCTGGGCTAACCAGAAATCAGGACGATTCATTGCACTCCTAGTCCTAATTCAATTCATTGCACCTAATTCTATAGCCAAAAATCTGGGCCTAGCTTTCAATCGGGACAGTATAGTTAACATATACTAATTCAATTCAAGGCATTTAATTCAATCGCCTAAAAATACAGGACCCAGAGGACTATTGGACTGATTTAGTTTAGGAATCCTAATTTAATTCAATGAATCTCATTCCATCAGCTAAAATATGGGCCCAGCCGACAATTAGGCCAGTCTAGTGTTTAAGAGTTTTATTCCATCAGCTAAATTCCGGGCCACGCCGGCAATTGGGCCGATATATTAAGATTCCTAATTTAATTCCATAAGCAAAAATCCGGGCCGAGCCGGCTATCGGGTCGGTATAGTTTTTGTTTTATCTGCAAAAATCTGGGCCCAGCCGATAAACGGGCCGGTATAGTTTTAGTATCATCGGCAAAAATCCGGGCCCAGCCGGCAATCGGGTCGGTATAGTTTTTGTTTTATCTGCAAAAATCTGGGCCCAGCCGATAAACGGGCCGGTATAGTTTTAGTATCATCGGCAAAAATCCGGGCCCAGCCGGCAATCGGGCCGGTATAGTTTTTGTTTTATCTGCAAAAATCTGGGCCCAGCCGATAAACGGGCCGGTATAGTTTTCATCAGCAGGAATAGTTTCATCAGCAAAAATCCGGGCCCGCCGGCAATTGGGCCGATTTAATTTAGGCTTCCTAATTTAATTCCATCGGCAAAAATCAGGGCCGAGCCGGCAATCGGGCCGGTATTGTTTTAGTTTCATCGGCAAAATTCGGGCCTAGTTGGCCATCGGACCGGAATAGTTTTTAGTTTCTTCGGCAAAAATCTGGGCCCAGCCTGTAATTGGGCCGGTATAGTTTTTAATAGTTTAGTTTCATCAGTAAAAATCCGGGCCACGAAGGCCAGCAATTGGGCCGATTCAATTTAGGCTTCCTAATTTAATTCCATCGGCAAAAATCCGGGCCTAGCCGGTCATCGGGCCGGTATAGTTTTAGTTTCATCGGCCAAAATCTGGGCCTAGTTGGCAATTGGGCCGATATTGTTTTTAACAGTTTTAGTATCATCAGCAAAAATTCGGGCCTAGCCGGTAATCAGGCCGGTATAGTTTTAGTTTCATCAGCAATAATCCGGGCCAGGCCGGCAATTACTACTTAGTTTATGCTCCCTAATATAATTCCATCGGNCCCCCCCCCCCCCCCCCCCTGCGTACGCCACTGCCCCTAGAACCCTATCGAGCCTAACCTTATTCGAGCTTGTAGCCTTTAATTGTCCCTAAAATGTGATTATTACAATATTATATTGCCATAATTATAAAAATGTGTACTTTTTTGTATATATTCATTAGATTATCATAATATAATTTCAGATTTAAATGCAGCTGGTGCTAGTGAGGAAAAATGTAAAATATATATTTTGACCTACTCTTTTCTGGTCAAAGAGTCAGTTTAATAATAATTTTTTCCCTAACGAGCACATTTTAATTTGTTAGACAAAGAAATGTTACAAATTCATGATTTTATCAGCATTTAAATCTTAAACATGTATAAGTTGGTCTAATTTTAATGTACGTCTGAGAGGCGTTTGTTAGAAATAAAGGACGATTAGACAATGTTAGTAAGGCAGGGTTAAAGATTTCGTTCCTCATTATAATCCATGGATAGGTAAATTATTCCTGAAAAAATTAAGTGTGGTGGAAGCATCACCATCAGATTTTCTTACGGAACAAGTGTCTAAAGAATATTCATCTACGCAAGTGAATCGTAAGGTATAATAGTTATAAGATTTACGGTTTTTATCATTTAGCATTGCACATTTAACCCTATTATTTTGTAGCTTTTGAACGGATATAAAATAATAAATTTATCAAATTGGGAAAAATTAATTTATAATTTTAAAAATGTATGAAAATCAGTGAAAATTTCACTTTTTTTTATTCATAGATATTAATTACAAGTCATGTTGGATTTTAATAATTGTTTTATTAGAAGTAAAGAATGTTTTAACTTATTTGTAAACTTTTTGTTCAGGCAGCTTTCACACTGCAGGCAAGGCTGAGCCGAGCGTTTTTGTATTCACCCTGCTCACAAGACTGAGCCGATTCGCTGATTCTGATTATCTACCATTTCGTTTACAACTGTTTCCAATGTGTTTTCGGCAGCCGAAAACGCTAATCAAACAAAAACACACGAAACAAATCGCCCGGCATTAAATGTGAATAGCCCCATACACTGATACATGTGAATGTTTCCCAAGCAGAATCAGTCTCGCACGCAGTGTGAAAGCCATAATATTTAAGAATAATACTATTCTTTATATTATATATTAACACATCAGTTCCGAAACAAATGTTAAATTTAACTTATTTGTGAATTTTATGATAATTTACACTTGTAAGTAAGACTACTTAATTAACTGGCTAGATTTTACTTTTTTTTTAATTGTTTGGGAAGAAGTAATTAAAGAAAGGTTTTTTTTTCAATCTAAATTTAAGAAGAAATTAAACGACTTCAAGATCTTTGATTAGTTTTTGGTTGTGTTATTCTAAACTATTTTGAAATTATGTATACAAAAAGTAAGCTATTTATAGCTTATTATTCATAATAATATCTCAGTATAAGATAATTATTGTTTATTTAGTGTTTCTTTTTATTTTATTTTTTTTAAATTTATATCGGCAAAAACGGAGTTTGAAATCAGTGTTGACAAGGTAATAATCGATAATGATAATAAAGTCCAGTCGATAAAATGATGTGCTGCTTTTAATATCATTATGAGTGTCACTATCTTTTATTATTATTCGTTATTGTGATGTAAAATGTCTCAATGATTTGTATAAAAGCGTTCATGTTTTTAAATGAGGTCGGCATTTTATGGATCCTACAAAACGATACTGCAAACTGCAAGTCAACAAGAAAAAGAAAAGACGGAACCAGCTTGTAAATAAGCAAGCTGGCATGAGCTGTGAAGAAAGCGTCAGTAAATTGATATTTTTTTTTTATTTATAAAATGTGAAATTATAAAATACATTCGGTTTCCTGGGATATGAGAGATCAAACTGGCATAAATATTATAATTTTCTTTTCTTTCAAAGAGACTTAATGAAGTATAGCTTATCTTTGTTGAGGTATCTAATTTTTCCACAATAGAGTAAATGTTCGGGTTAATTTCTTTATATTTAGTAAAATAATATTAATTTTAAGCTGCCAAGTTAATATATGATGAGGAGATACTATTTAATCTAGAAAGTACATGATTTGCATTGTACATATCTACGTGACATTGATTTATGATTTTCATCTGATTTGGTTGTTTTTGTTGGAAAATATTCATAATTTCTGTTATTACTAACTTTTTTAATTTGCCAGAAACATTTATAACTAGGCATTGCGTGGCTCTATCATTGAAGCGAGCGTATAGTAATAAATATGTAAGTCTAGACTCTATCTAGAGTCTAGTATTGAATATTAAAAAAATAGATTATCATGATGAGTTGAAAAATAAAGGGTATGAAAGGGCACTGGCGGCGATTAGGCACTTTCTGGGAAAAGGTAACTTAATAATTTTGCTTTGAACACTGTTTTTGTTAATTTATATTTTATAAGCAATAATTTACTTTTATTCATGGCCTATACTATGATGATGTTTAAAACTCTAAACGTTTTAAAAACATGACATACAATTTTGTTTAAACTTTATTTACGAAACTTTTAAAATTTCAAATAAAAATCCTAAGAATGATCCATCTAGAAAATTAGCTTAAAATATTCTTAAAACAAGCCATTTTGCACCTAGATTGTAAAAATTTTCCGTGGGAGGACCCCCCCCCCCCCATGTTGGGGGAAT
>KZ651419.1:162115-183452 GCA_001010745.2 Gerris buenoi | reverse complement strand
AGAGAAGAGTTAAATCAGCACGAGAAAATATTAAAAAATGGTGGCCGATGAGAGCCCGATATTTCAAGGTGTAGTAGAGTATAGGTTCAGGTGTTAAAAAAAAAACTATTAAATCTTGTCACTGTAACTGGTCTGGTCACGGATCTTTATTCAGTGACAGTGACATTGTCACCTATTAAAAAAATAATAGGTATTCAAAACTTCATATTTAATATTTTACGAAGCAGGTATTACTGGGTATTAAATATTTCTTATTTCCGTGACAGTGACTTTTGTCACCTATTAAAAAAATAATTGGTATTGGAATCCAGTTTCAGTATTCAAAACTTCATATTTAATATATCTTATCCCTTGTCACTTGTCACTGCGTGGAACGGAACCAGGTAGAGAGAGGGGCTTTCTGCTAAGTAGAAAAGGGTGCAGGCCAAAGGATTAAAGGATTACATGTAGGAAAAGGAACCTTCCCCACTAATACCACATGATACCACTCTTAATACCTACACTTACATTAAACTTAAAAAGCTTTAGGGGCCGTTCTGTAACCAGTAACAAATTTAATAGCTTTAACCTAGTCCCTGTCACGTCGGTAATAGGTGACACAGTTGGAACCCTATTATTTTACCTATTACGTTAAATAACGCACATCTCAAGCAACCACATTTATTCCAAGAAAAAAAAAAAAATGTTTGTTTTGATTTGCTGGTCTTTAAATAGATATAATAAATTAATCTGTAAAAATGTTACACTTGGACGAGTATCGAATCGCAAACTTCGTTACACGATTTCGCTCTTTGAAAAAATTCACTCTACCGCCACCAAAGAAGTTTCTCTTCAAAAAATGTTTCTCTCGTCGAAGAGAGTTAACATTTTTTCCCGTTCTAAAATTGTAATTTTGAAGCGCACGTTTACGCGAACGCTTGGCTTGGGCAGACAACTTTGTCCAACGAACTCGTCCTAAGCATTGGTAAAATGTGTACCATATTAATCAAAATCGGTCAATTTTTACTCAAGTTATCGTCTTACAGTCTTACGTTACAGACACACTCGGAGCATATTTCGTTGAATGTAGGAAGTTCGCTACGCTCTTTTCAGTTATTATAGCCTAAAGCTGAAGGTACTTTGAGTTTTTGGAGCGACTGTTCTGTTAAGATAATAAATATAAATAGTGTCTGCTCTAGCTCTAGGTCCAGGACTAGATGCCTGTGATGGACTAGCGAGATTCGCTCCAAGGAAAATGAAACCATATAAAACAGACTCTATAAGTAGTGCTTATCGAAACGTCGCCCCATATATAACCTGCTTTAAATAGGATTTGTATTTATTAAAAAATATACTTATATTATTGCAATTTGGCGATTTCACAAATCGTATGGCAAAGGCATCGCGTGGCTCTATTAAAAGCGAGCGTAATGGAATGAATATTTGATAGGTTATCATAATATGATTTGATAATTAAAGAATATTATGCCAGTAATAAAGAGCCGTGCAGTGGGGGAGAAGGATTATTCTAATATTCTTCTACACGTCCGTCCCTGTCATTCCACTTAAATATTATAAAATTTATTACTTCGCTACACAAAAACTACTTCATGTATCACGTTGAAATTTTGGCTGTACACCAAGTGCGCCGGGAAAGGTCGGGTCACGGTAGAAGTGCGCCAGCCCCTTTTTGAAGGGTACGGTCGAAATGCGCCGGGTTAATCCCATCTATTAAAACAGGTAGTCCGCCCTCTAACCACCTTCTGAAGGCCTAATCGTTGTCAATATTCCCCATACTCATTATTAAAGCGATTTGAAGTTACTTTTAACAAACTATTCTGAGTGATATGGTGATCATTAGCAAATCTCAGTGCATAGGAGAATCTGTAGAATGTCCTCGAAAGAACAAAATCCAAAAAGAGTCAGAAGATGCACTTTAATTTGTGAATATTCAAAATGAAAATAAATACTTACAAAATCAAAATAAGTTATCATTAAACATTAATTTAAAAAAAAAAATAATCAAAAATACGAAAAAAAAACCAATTTATTTTGTTAATATTAAAAATTAAAGAAATGTCTCTGACATAGGTAAATTACACTCACTTATAAGTGAATGCTAATATTTATAAGAAGGGCTTAGATTAACTTAACATTAAACTTACTCATGAAAAATAAAATCTTTTACATATGTAATATACATAATATAATACAATTGAGTCTATATTCAATAAATATAATACAAAATACATATTGAAAGGTGTAATTTATTTATGTACATACTCCTAAATAAATTAAAAATGATTATCACATTTCAAATCTAGATACCTTATTATTATAAACAACCAACGCTAGGCTGCTTGAATCCCACACTGGTATTGGGAATTTAGCCGTGGACAGATCAATATAGTTCTCGGTGATATATAGTCCCAAAACCGATCATTGCGATGGCTTATTTTTTGGCTTATAAAATCTTCAATATAACATTCTTCAACTTCTTCAGGGTCTATATAGGGAAGTCCGAAGATAAACTTAATCAATTGACCATCGTTGGTAGAACATCGGTAGTCCTCAGTAAATCCAAAATCCTGAATTTTTCCAAAGTGCTTGGTAAGACATTTCGAACGGCTTGTTGGATTTCAACTTCGAAGTCCGCTACAAAGTTCTTTGGGTTTAGACGGGGTGCAAGAGGTATAACCCGGGTTACCTGACCTCACCCTTTAGACTAAGAGGCTGGCGCACTTCGACCGTAACCTTTTTCTAATCCGAAGGGGGGCTGGCGCACTTCGGTACCAGCCGAAATTTTACATGCCTGTTTCAATTGTGCATTAGACACACAGAGAGATATGGATGAGCATATTTCGTTGAATGTATAGGAAGCTCGCTTCAATTATACCCGGAAATGCCTCTGTTTAGTGGCTATATTTCGCGGAAATTAGGTATGTAAATATTATATTTTAGTGTAAAGTTTTGTTATTACATTCAACGACCTAGGGAATTTTCAAGTCACATTAGTTTGACTTATTCTAGTACCTAATGTGCAATTATGTTCTAACCAATTTCGAATTAGGTGTGCTCTGGCATAAACGCGGAAATAGGTTTTTTATTTTATTATAGTCTAGTAAAAAAAACATGTCAGTGGTGAGTAACTATAGCATGCCAGTAGCTGGCATGTTGCAGAAGCTGTGTACCAGCTGTGTTGCCAGTGAAACAGCATGTTTTTATCATCCGGATGGTCGGTCATGTATGAGTTTCTAGCATAAGGCACGCTTTAGGCAGGCGGAAATACACTTGCCTGTAAATTGTAGAGGTGAGCTGGCATGGGCATGTATGAGTTACATCAAAAAGCATGCAAGTGAATTACATAGGTTTTGATTTTTGACTATTGCCTGTGTCACGAGTCGAAGGGTGGGGGAATTGATAAAGCGTGCCTTGTGCTGATAGATCAAACATGGCCGATGATCATCCTGATGACGAAATCATGCTTTTTTACTAGCACTGCTAGTATGTTATTAGGCCTTAAGACAAATTACCTATTCATATTTCATGAGTAATAAGTTCAGTATTTCATGAGTAAATATAATTATTTTAATTTTTGCAGGATCCAGCGAAGTTTAAATTAGGAAGATTCATTGAAGATGTCAAGAAATATGCAGCTAAAGCGAAAGTAAGTTACTCAAATGTTATTAAATAGCATCACCAACCACTACCATACTAATTGTAAAAAAAGTAAATTGTTACGTGGATCAGTTATCAGTTGTCAGTTATTTTATTTGTATAATGTAATCTCTTTCACTTCGACAATCAGATTAGGAAAGTGTTGTCAAGAGGTTTGAGGTGAAATACTAATGTATTGGGAAAAGTCAATGCCGTCCCTTGGGGTTAAGTCGCGTTTGGTACCCAGTCCCCCCTCTGTCAAATTCACCAAGCAGTGTCCGTTTTGGACATTATTATATGTATGTTATATGGATATTTTAAGATATAAAATCATCTTACTTCTATCGGTGTTAACCCCTGAAAAAGAGGGACGACCCTGGCGGAAATTTATGGTAAGGGTCAAGGGTGGTGACACACTTGAGCATTCACCCCAAATGACCATGCATTCGGCCCCGAATGAGCATGCGTTCGCCCCGATTTGCTTAGAAACAGGGCCGGCGCAAGGGCCATGCGAGACATGCGGTCGCATGTGGCGCCGCCATGGACGAGGCGCCGGCGAAACCGGCGGTTAGTACAAGGCGGCTAATACATGCATATAGTAAAATACATTCATATGGTAAACAAATTTGTAGCTTAGAACATTTCCTACAAAAAAGATCTCATGACTTTTATTCGTAGGTGTAACGGTTTGGGAGATATCCTCAATTTACCTTCTTATTTATCATGAAATGTGCACTTTTTTCTACACCACCTTAGGCCCAATTCACTCACGAGTGGCGTGGCGCTGGTTAGTGCCACCTCTATATGCTAACTTATGGCCCAATGTACACTATTATGGCGTGGTAGAGGTTTCAAGTGGCGCCTCCACCATGCTACNTGCGGTGACGGTGGATAAGTATCGTGGTATAAGCGGTGACTTATGGCTGATGATGACCCGGGCTTATGAGTGCCTATGGTCCGGCTACGCCATGGATTGTATCACGTCGAGAGTTGTGCCATTATTCAGGAGTATGATGGGATATTCACCTTCGTACTACGCTAGCCCATATCTCATACCTAGAAGCCAAGAGGACGCAAAGAGTGGACCATGTAAGTCACTTTATTATAATAATTGTTTGAATTAAGCTTATTAAAAAGAAGAAAAAAAAAAAATGAAACAGAAAAAAAACATACCAAAAAAAGAACAGCAAAAAAATGTTCTTCAACGAATTTGAACAAAAATTACCCATAAACATAGTGATATTGAATTTAAAATCCAAATTTTAATTTATTTATTATTAAATACAGTAGTTTAGTTAATCTGACATCAAAAAGGGTGGTTCATTGGCAAAAGGCACGGTCGTACTTTTTTTATATGCTATAGATGTTTACTGAAATGTGAAAGTTTTCGACCACAACGAGGCACGCAGCACAAAAAACGTTTTGTGACAAGAAGGACGTTTCACACCCACTTCAAACGTGCCTGCGCTCGCCTTATCAAAGTTATAACCAAAGTGTTATATATTTTTGTAATCAGCTCGACGTACCCTTTAATATGATACCCCTCACGATGTCGAAAAAAAAAATTAACCCTTAAGTTTTTTTTACCCTAAAATTATAAATTTGAAGCACGTCAAAATGAAGATCGTAAATATGAATCGTGTCAAAACATTTAAAATAACTTGCGGAATTTTTCCGAACTAACCTTCCATTTTGCTGAAAATGAATTAAAATTCTGCTGGAAGATGGCTAAAAGTATTAGAATAATGCATTGTCATCGTGTTCAGAGCTATTCTAAAAGTTTCAAATGTCTAGTTACTCGGGAAGTTAGTTAAAAATCGATTGCAAGATTTGTACTGGACAAACTTACAAACAAGAAAGCAAGCTAATAAAAACGTAGTAATAATAGTAAAAAACTATTGAAAGTTAGTTAACTACATTAATTTTGTAACAGGTGTTATACTGAATTGATAATATTGTAGCTTTTCTTATACCTTGCTGAATTCCCATTTCACTAAGAAGAGTCATTTTAAAGAAATATGCTTTAAATATTTCTTCAATTTTTATTGGCTTATAATATACTACTATTAAACTACTATATCTTTAAAAAAAGCACTTAAGTTAATTTTACTAAGCAAGAATATATGTACAGGGTGTTTGGTCGAATATGTAACAAAGGAAGAGGGCAGATTCTACCCATCATTTGCAACAAAAAACACTATATATACTATGGGTCAATTCTCAATAGTTTCACCACAATAATTTTTTTGGTAATTTTCCAAGCTACGTCCATTTTACTTTAAAAAATCGATTGTTGCACCTAAAATATTCATGATAGAGCTGAAATAAAGGTACCGTTGGAAAGAGAAGAAAATTTCAGTTTAGAAAATGTCTATTTAAAGTGCCTCAAAGGGGCAAAACATATCCATAAATTTCATTTTATTGTTAATTTTATTAAAAAAAAAAAAAAAATTAAAATTTATTTTTGTTTAAGCCTGTAATTATGCCAAAACGGCATGAGCTACACTTTGCCAAATTTCAGAAAAACTTCTCCATTTATTCCCCTTCAATTAAGGTAATAAATGTGTGTCTGTGGCCCCAGTCAGACTTTATTAGGCACAAAACTGCCCAAATGAAATCGATTTTTTTTTTTTCAGGGGAAAGCGCAACCATGTTGCGCAATTTGTAGGCTTCGTTTTTTTGACCACCTACAGTCTGTGCCAAACGAGAATTAGTGCGTTGACAGCGCGGGAAAAACTCGCAAATGGGGTAAGGAGCCAATGAGAGTTCAAGATTTACCCTGTAAATAACCATATAAGAAGGTAAATGAGTGGCTTTATTTTTTCCCTCAGAGGTTGGCCAATCTGTGTGTCACTCGATTTCCCGTGCTGTCAACGCACTAAAGGTGGAAAAACACTACTATCACGTCACGTGACGTGATGTTTTAACTCTCGTTTGGCACAGACTGTAGAGCTAGAAACACGCGTTTTTTGCGTTTGGTTGGAAATGGGCTCATACCGACTGGAAAGACCCGGAAAGTTAACAAAATATATTAGGTTTGTTCCAACCACACCTCTAACTAGTCTCAAACTGTACGACGCATGTGCATTAGCAAAAAAAAACGTTCAAATGTGGTCCGAACAAACCTATGTATTACTTTTGCGTAAACGTGAACTTCAAATTTAAAATTGGAATTTTAGTACATTTTTTTTTCATTTTTTTCAAGTACAATTTTCTAGTAACCAACCCCTATGATGTGTTAAAGATCGCTAAGAACTGTTAATAGTTTTTTTTTTAAAATAAACAATATAATATAACAATAAAGTAATATAACGTTAATGTTAATATAATAATAAAGTATATGATAGGATGCGAGGAAGCTACGTGCCACACTAATTGGCAGTCTATTTTTACATGTGAATGATATTTTTTTTTTTTAATAAGCTTCACTTACCGGAGGCGAGAGTTACCAGAGGGTTATTTGAGAACGCAGTCCTCAGCAAAGCAGTGCAGTCACGAGGGTGTGATCCTGGTCAGTCAAAATTTATAACAATCTAATTGAAAAGCTTATAATGGTAAATAAAAAAGTTTCCCACTACTTATTTGAAATGTTTATATAAATCAACTTTTATTTTAATTTATACTTAAAAGTGGGGTCCTCTTGAAAGTAAATATCGGGTGGAAGATCTTGAGAGTTGCTATCTGACAGAGGGCATGCCTCTCAGATTACTTCCCGGGAAGCGGCGAGTTATCGCCGGAGATCACGCATGCATTCCAGTGGACTATCAGATGGACACGAGATCCTATCATTCTCCGATAGTGACTCGCAAAAAAAAAAGAAATTAGTCTCTCTAGAGTTAAAATGTCAAAAACTTGGTCGTAAAAGTAAGAAGTAAAGCTATTAATTCAGGTATAAGAGCAAAATTCTGTGCAACGTTAGTAGTTCAGATTATAGTGAAAGAGGAGGTACGACAACTAAGTTTTAATATACGAAATACATTGAAGATATTGAGAATTTATATGCATCCCATGAAAGAGTATTTTCATAATTTTATAATAAAAATAAGATAATTTTTTATTTATACAATTTCTAAACGAAAATTAAAATAATGTCACACCTGATGCAAAAAAAAAAAAAACGAAGAGCAGGTAACTAACTGATATTGCTCTTTTTATTTAGGTATATTTTTAAAAATGATTGGGTTAGCTAATTTGATTATAAATTGCATTTTGAATCGTTGTTCACATTCTGTAAAAATTCCTAAACTCGACCGGAAACATCCCTCCTTTAAAACCAAAGTTTAAGCTAGACGCGTTATTGTATGTAATCTCCTCTGTCAAGAAATTAACATAACAGTTACACCAGCAGCGATTTTCCTGCAAATAAATATACCGTATGATGTCTATAGACTAAACACTAAACCTCTCAACTCTTGAGGGGGGACACAATTAGTAGAAAACTATCTTATCTCAAGTAATTGCTGCGATCAGTTAGCCAAGTGATCTCTGAACTTGCTTATAAATCTGCTCTCAAGTGAATTTGTCAGCGAGTAGCTCTCTATAGTTAGTCTCGCTAATAATCTCATTTGAACACCCACCTTAAGACACCAAAAGTAATATCAATATAGAGTTACAAAAACTAATTTTTTACGATGTATTGTCAATTTAATATTTTTTATTAATAGTTGAAGAAGGAAGACATCACATGGCTCGACTAAAAGGGGATCTTTCTTCTTTAGCAACTCGAAAATCCTTGGCTGATGAAAATGTTCTTGTCTCCGAAGAACGTCAGGAGTAGGTTTTCAATTTATTTATTGCATTAATACAGATTTAGATTCATAGAAGAGGACCAATTACCTATACATTTATAACCTTAACTTTAAAGCCCTGATTCGCACGTACGTTCTTTTAATCTTTCTTATACCAAAGAACAACTTTCTTTTTGGTATAAGAATGAGTTAATTTAGAAGTCCAATTTAGCTACGAAAAAATGTACGGCGTACTAACATCTTGCAGACATGACAGTAAATTTGGATATGCATATAAGGAAATTTAAACAAAGAAGAAACAATTTTAATGGAATGATAATATTAGCACCTTATTATAGTAAAGTTTTTAACTATTTAAGAGAAATGTTTAAAATGTGTAAAACTAACTGTTTCAATGTCGAACTACATATAATGTTTTTTTTTTTTTCATTTTAGGAGGGAATATAAAGAGTCATCTACAGATGAAACATTCAAGGAAGCTCATTCTAAAATTATAGAAAGAATAATTTGTGGTAAAGACAATAAAAATAATAATACTCAAGAGCATGAAATCCTTGAAAACAACATAGAAGAGGTTAGAAGTCGAATGTCTTCAGATATTATCCAGGAATCTTTCGAAAGAATTGATAAGGTTTTGCAAAATTTCGAACCACCTGATGATACTGAAGTACAAAGCATAACTGATGGCATGAGAGATAATCAGAACTTTAAAACTCCCGAAGAACGAATTATAAAGGCAGTTGATAATATACGCCGAATCCCAGATCAAAATGTATTCGATGGACCCTCACGAAGGGATGCAATTGAAGGGAAAACGGCATTTCGTCCTACAATACCAACCGAACAATCTTCGAAGGATGTTCAGCGTGATATATCGAACGACCTAAGTTGTCAGAATATCCCAAGTACTTCTAAGTCATGGGAAAAAAATGAAAAGAGACCATCCACATATTCAAATTCAGCTGCAAATCTACTTAAGAAATATTATAAACTACCAGACTTTAAAAGACCCCTTGAAGATATCATACTTCACAATGAGCTATGCCGTCAACATTTGAAAAATATTTCACAGAATGTCACAAAAGCTAAAGATAAAAGTAAGGCATTGTGGATCAGTTTATTATTCTGTTACAATAAATAAATAAATTTAAATAAAATCTATCAAAAGACAAATCTTTTGTTTGACTCTTTTAAAGGTAGGAAGTCTTTTAACTTTTATTACTTCTAAACCAGTTTTTAGGAAAAGAAAACAAATAAAATAGAGCAATATTAATTTTCATACTTTATTTGTATTATTAGGCATGGGTTTTCAAAACATATCTGTATAAGTCTCTTTCTGTGCCGCAAAATATATCTAATTCCTTTAGAGTCAAAAGTTTTACAAATTATTTGTTACAGTTATACTCGTATGTATAGGTATTTACTGCATACAAATTATCAATACACAATATCTAAATGTGTAATTGTGAAACATCATATGAAAGATAAAAAAATCCCGAGACAAGATAATTTGTCGCTGTTGATAATTTGGTCGCTTGTTTATCTATTTTTTCTTCCTTTTATTTCCTTAATTTCTTATACTTCCTAATTATTTTAAAGTTAATGTGACTCTTGTTATTAAGTAGGTAAAGAAATGAAATAAAGAAGAATCTACAAACTTATGAAATTATAATTTAATTACCAATTACCAGCTAATTTAGCCTTTAAGATCAGATTTTGGTCAAGTTAAAATACAGAAATACATTTTTAATTGATATTGTTAATTTAGACAATTTAAAGAGGAATAGAACATGAGTAAATATTATTCACCCTATAAAAGGCCAAATTCTTAAGGAAAGGTTATTCACGTTAGTTATTGATCTTATGATACGAGTTCATAAAAATTCTATCAAAATATATCATAAAAATAACTTCTCCTCGGCGGGGAATCGAACCCGGCCTCTCTCACTCTGCGTTTAAAGCTATTTTCTCAGGAACTAGATTTTTCCCCGGAAAATGGCTTGCATCGTTAGATTCGTATTTAAATAGCCTACATTTTAGAAATCAAAATCAAAATCTTCGGAACCTTTTTCAATAAATTATTTGTTTTCACTTTTTTTCTGAGTTTTTAGGGGGGTAGCGCTCACAAATTTGGAAGTAAAATACATTTCTCGATTTTACCTCGGGGTAGTTTTCTGAACATGTATGCCAAATGTCGTCAAAATTGGTCTAGTGGTTTAGGCTCCAGGTCCAGGCGTCTGCACAGACAGAAGATGAAGAGACATTTTTTAAAACCCACTTTTTTGGACTCAGGGGACCACAAAACGTGTAAATATATCAAACTCTCAAAATCGAATTTTCGCGTCATCGCAATACTTTCTCTTTATATAAGAAAGTAAAAGTATCTAATAACCACCAGTTTATAACCACCTTTACTTTTTAAGTAATAACTAATCAAGTTACATCTTAAAGCTTTAGTCCTGCATCAATCTTCTTTTTAGGGTTTCGTTGGTAAAACCAAAAAAAGAAACCCTTATAGTTTCGTTGCTGTGTCTGTCTGTCACTCTGTACGGTTCCAATAACTTTTGAACCAAAAGAGAAAAAAAACATGAAACTTTCCAGTATAAAAGATAATTTTGACGCGCACACAGGAAAAATATAGAGAACTCAAAATAATCAGCTGTTCAAATTCAAAATGGCGGATAATTCACATCGTGCAAAAAAAATACTTTTTTACAATTTTGAATGGGGTATCAAATGAAAGGTATTGAAGAGTAGATTACAAATATATATACCACTTAGGGTTAGTGTTTTATTTTCGGCGCCATTTTCTCAAATAATCATCGACATTTTTTGGGGCCCCCCTCTCTCCCCTTTACTAATTTTGTTATACCAACACAATACCAACGAAACCATTTTTACGTGAGACTTCACGCCTTACCAATTTATTTAAAAGACTCTTATTCTGTAAATATATTTACAGAAAATAACATTTTCTTGGAACAATTTCTGACTGTACATTTGGGGATCAGATATTAAATCCCAAATGTTGGATGTTGGCCCATTAAGTTTGTAATTACTCGTATAATTACTTAGCTTAGTCTACTAACGAAATATTATTTTAGGCACTACCTTATATATTAAAAAATAAATCATGTATTAAAATTAGCAATCATCTTTAATTTGGTTTATTTTTCAGGGGATCAAGTGAGCTATTCTCAGGCGATTAAGAAAGTTGCCAGATGTTTTGTGAAAAAAAGGTAACTATTTTATTTCATATTTTTTTTTTTAATTTTGATTTTTGATAACAATTACACCGTTTAAATAGATTATATCAAATAAATCATGTATACTCAACATGTTTGTATTCAATAATTAATTGTAGTGTCAATTGTAAGTGTAAGTGTTGACAATCAACACATGTGTATTTTTTAGTGTCAATTGCATTGCAAGAAGTAATTGTAAGTGTGAACTTCATTGCAAATGGTTTCCTCTAATCCTTTCAGCGAAACTGTGGGAAGTGGAAAAAAGGTAGATTTTTTTTTAGGGTCTGAACAAAAAATGTAAAAATTACGTGTTACGCAAATTTGCAAACCTCAATAATATTGTTTAATTTCTTTTCTGCAATACCACTATCTTATATCTATATATATAAAATTAGATATAAAACGAGCAACTTAATTTTTGAAATGTATTTTTTATCATTATTACAGGATGATGGAAAGTTCACCTCCTCCAGAATCTTCTACTTTAGGTTCAGAAATTACAATGTTATTTGGCAAAAAATGCTCTAATTCTTTTAGAAATATGCTAAACATCGATCCTCTGAAGGAAAGCAACCAACAAAAAGGTAAATAAATGTTTTAATTTTAAAATGGTTTTTTTTTTAATTTTAAATGTTTTTTTTTTACGTTTAATAAATGTAAATAATTCTTTAAATTTTTTTTTATAAGTAATAATATAACACGGTGAAAGTGAATTTTTAGGAACTTAGAGATGATTCTTTTTATGTTAATTAAAAACTTTTATTTGGATATGCTAGGTCAAGTGTAATGTAAGCTTGTCAATTTTACCACAAAAGTTGGAATACCACTAACTCACTTCATCACAAAATCTCCGGAACTCTCTAGGCTACAATTTAGAGTGGAAATTTGACCCTTAATTTTAATTTTTTATTGGTAATTCCTACACTGGTTGTTTATCTCAAAAACTCGTCATGTGATTTGGATTACTAGATTGCATTACACTAATTAATAAAAAGATATAACATCTTATTACGAAATTTTCTGTTAAGTGTCAACTTTCACATTGACATTGATACACTCTATATATAGTCCAGTCACCAGCGGTAAAACAATGCAAAACCTCTAAATTTTGGAAATCAACACCGATTTTCATAAACTTTTGGATTTTGAGCTCTACCTACCCTCTACTTCAAAATCTACCCTGTGCCGAAGCGGGCATTTGCCCTAGGGGGTGAAAGCCACCCCCTTATAGGGGTTGAAAAATTTCATAGTTAAAATAAACTATGAGGTCGATAGATTGACCCATTCTAAGCAACTTTTGTTCTATAAAGTTTTTTTTTTTTTAAAAGTTGATACTTTCCAAGTTATTATGGATTGAAACTGTGCATTTTTCAATGAAAAAACGCATGTTTTTTAACTGTTTTCCACGAATAACTTAAAAAGTTTTCATTTTATCAAAAAAATGAATAAGATCAAAAATGTAGCTAATAAAAAAACAAAGAGATTCATTTTTTAAAAACATCTGTACACCCAATACGAACTGAGTTATTGCTCGTTGAATGACGGTTATTTTTCGAGAAACCCGAAATTGAAAACTTTCAACCTTAAATAACTTGAAAATGGTGAAGTTTTTGGGGAAAACTCAAAGGACCATTTTTAAAGAACATAAAAAACCCTTTCTAATGAGCTCTTATAACAATTTTTTGCATAAGAATTGACTGAATTATAACAAAAATAAAGTCAATACATTTATTTTGTTTTGAAAAATTTAACAATAAGACCCTCGCCATTACCACCCTAATTAAAATTAATCAAAACCCATTTGCAATTAACTTCATTTAGGTGTTATTGATATGATCCAAGTGATTTGACCTGTTTTGAATGCTTATTTTAGGAAAAATAATTGATTAAAGGGAAAATTGCATTTTTGTAATTTTAAAAAAATAAATAATTTTTTCCTAAATATACTAAAAACTATTCATGATATGGAAAAATGTTTCAAATATTAATTGTAGGAGCTTTTTTTAATAAAAATATATATTTTTTTTTTTTAACTTTGTATCAAAAAAACTGAATGAGATATGGTGGTTCAAAGTTTGCATTCACGTACTATATAAAACTGCAATTTTCCCTGTAATCAATTATTTTTCCTAAAATAAGCATTCAAAACAGGTTAAATCACTTGGATCATATCAATAACACCTAAATGAAGTTAATTGTAAATGGGTTTTGATTAATTTTAATTAGGGTGGTTATGTCGAGGGTCTTATTGTTAAATTTTTCAAAACAAAACAAATGTATTGACTTTATTTTTGTTATAATTCAGTCAATTCTTATGCAAAAAATTGTTATAAGAGCTCATTGGAAAGGGTGTTTTATGTTCTTTAAAAATGGTCCTTTGAGTTTTCCCCAAAAACTTCACCATTTTCAAGTTATTGAAGGTTGAAAGTTTTCAATTTCGGGTTTCTCGAAAAATAACTGTCATTCAACGAGCAATAACTCAGTTCGTATTGGGTTTACAGATGTTTTTAAAAAATGAATCTCTTTGTTTTTTTATGAGCTACATTTTTGATCTTATTCATTTTTTTAATAAAATGAAAACTTTTTTAGTTATTCGTGGAAAACAGTTAAAAAACATGCGTTTTTTTCACTGAAAAATGCACAGTTTTAATCCTTAATAACTTGGAAATTATCAACTTTAAAAAAAAAACTTTATAGAAAAAAAGTTGCTTAGAATGGGTCTATCTATCGACCTCATAGTTTATTTTCATTATGAAATTTTTCAACCCCTAGAAGGGGGTGGCTTTCACCCCTAGGGCAAATGCCCGCTTCGGCACAGGGTAGATTTTGAAGAAAGTTATAAATATTACCTAAATCCAAAGTTTCAAGAAAATCGACGTTGATTCTCAAAATTTAGACCTAATACGGCTGGTGACTGGACTAATACTTCTAGCTTCTAGAGTCCGTTACGAAGCACTAACCAGGTCGATCGAGGAGTAATTGGTGCGTCCGGAAAGACCAGCCTAAACAAAAACAACCGACCGCGTTCGTAAACCTTCGGTTGGGGGCCTGGGTGGCTCGGAGGCTAGAGCACTTGCCTTGCGATAAGGCAAGTTAAGCAGCATCAAGCCGGGTCAGAAGGTGACCGCAGCTCTGGGTTCGATTCCCGGACCGGGCCCCCCGCTCAATGTCCACTCAGCATTGTTTAAACAAATGGGAAGCTCCTCGTAAGAGTGGCGCCACAAGGTTTCGGCCTCGAAACCATGATAATGACACTCTTGGTTGTTATACAACTAGGAGGGGAGTCATGGTTAACCAGGTTAACGACCAAATCTTCATACACAAGTGTGTGAAGATTTCGGTCCCTAACCCGGGTTTGATGCCTGCATCTACGGGCATAAAAACCCCCAAAAATTAAAAAAAAAAACTTCGGTTAATTCAGCGGTCGACCGGAAGCAGTCAAAACCTCCCCGGGTTTGACCGCTTCCTTCGAATCCAGATTACGGTTAGTCCGGTCAGTTAGCCATAACCCAAGATGGCAGATCATAAGAATATGATAAACTATGAAATAAAATGAATATGAGAAGATGGAAAACCATAAATTATCATGAATATTTCTGTTTCCACTGTTATTGTTATTAGTCTACCTTAATATCATTATCAATCTATAGCTCTAATTGTGGATAGGAAATATAATAACGCTATAAAGTAGTTTGTTATAAAGTTGTTTTTTTTTTAAGTAATTTTGATCCAGATCCAAAGTTACCGCAGTTTCCCCATTAAATCACATAACAATAGTGTGCATTCATATACCAGGACAAATATCGTATATCTCAGGACGATATCATCATTTTAAGTTTTTTTAAATCTTTAAAGTATCAATTATTGCTTCCAAGTTTACCGAAGGTTCCGGAAGCGGAAGCATTGTGTTTTTTCTATTGTGATGCCTCTTCATGTAACTTTAAGGGTCGTATCATTGATAAACAAACTTATTTATATATTTCAGATGCACCTAAATCCCACTCTACCGACATTATTGATCTAACTGCGGTAACAAGAGATGTGAGCTATCTACAAAATCAAGTTAACTGTCATGATATATTGGAGAAAAGTGACCAAATGATAGATCATGCTACTGGTGCAAACAAGTTGCAAGAAAATACATTCATAATAAACGAGCCTTCCTTTATATCTCCAAAAATGTCTTATGAGCATCCTCGCGGTCTCTTTAGTCCTGACTCTACCAATCACATCTATAGAAAAAGCCGCATCAATGAAGAACTCAGAATTTCAATCGGGTCTCCCGATATAAGGAACGATTTGGTGCCTCCAGTATCACACTCGATTTTTAATCAACCTTCTGAAGTGATAACTGATAAATTTAATGATATATTACACAATGTTTTTCCAAATACCCCCACTCATATTCCAAGAAACAGAGATATATTAATCTCACCTTACCAGATACCAGATATTGAACGAAGAAGGATCCTTATAACACCCATAATGAAACGACAAGATAAGGTTTTCACAAATACAGATTACTCAGAGGATATTATGGAACCAATAAGATATGGAACTAACGATGTCTTGGACGGTACTGTTTCCACACCAATATTAGTGCCAACTCAAAGGAAAACATTAATTTCACCTCCGGTACAGGTGAGATCGCCTATTACACCAAGGACGAATTGGCCTCTTATGAATACTCCATACGTCCATCACTTAAATCCAAAAAGAAAACGTATATTCCCGTCTAAAGAACCTTTTTTATATTCATCACCAGTTCGACATGACACGTATAAAAACATTACACTTACACCGTTCAAAAAGTTGGGAAATTCCCCTCGAATGTTTGACGAACAAATATTTAAAGACGACCACAATCCATTCCTTTTGAATAATCGAAGACAAATGCGACATGGTGGTTTTAATAATAATGAATTCCGTATTCCACCAGATTTGATTATTTCTCCGGTAAATTCAGGATACAAAAATGGTCACAGGTATCAATTGAGTGATTGCGATCAAACTGATTTAAATGATACGGTTGATTCGATTTTCCTTACATCAGAAAAACAAATGAAAAGAGATGTAGATTTAAATTTTCTCTCCGCCACTCCTACTTGGAATAACCAAGCGCCCGAGGAAAATTTTAAATTCCCTCGAGAACCAGTGCCACGTCCCAAACACGGTGGAAAACAGACGAAGAACTTCCGTTATTGCTCATCGCCATTAGCATCACATGGTTTTATGGTAAACAATAGTACCTAATTATTTACAAAAATAGTTTTAGAACCGAGTTTTTGACGCATAGCTGGCTCCAGAAAATCTAGAAAAGTGGGGACTCACGAGTAATTAATTTAGACTTGTGACCTCAAAATTCAAGAAGTCAGATTAATTTTCATTTGAGAACTCCAAAAGAAAAATTCTCTGATTTTAAGTCTTTATTCTAGCAATTCTTCCGTAAAAAATTATAATATGTACATCTATAATTATAAAAATTATGTATAATACATATCAATTAATATATTTTATATTTAATTAATATTATTTGGAAAATTAATAAATGTATTATTTCTCGACCGGTATGCGATAATGCGATGTCTATTTTATTCATTACAAAATTAATCTACAAATTTCAATCATCAATAAGAAATTTAATTAAGAACAACCATAGAATGTAACGTAATAAATAATAATTTCATTGTAATTTGTAATATTAATTTTTATTATTGATTTTATTTCAGAATGAACCTTATCTTCTTAGAAGGAATAGTCATACCTGCTCTTCGGAAGAAGTTATAAAATTCCGCAATACATTTCCTTCTAGAAATATGCCTTTATTTTCACCTCATAATTTTTAAAAATAGATTTTACAATTTATTAGTTATGAAATTTTTGTTTTTAGGTATTAATTTAACGTTGGATAAGACAATTTAGATATTCTTTTGTTCTGAACGTTTAGTTGTAGTGCTAATTATAATCTTTATTTCTTTTTTGTTCTAAACGTTTAATCTAATGCTAATTATGTGTTTAATAATCATATGAACTCTAAATAATTTTGTTTAAATACTCAATTTTTTTTTATTATTCTTAAGTCTCAAATAGTTTGCATAAATAATGTAGTTTTAAGTTTTGATTATTTTTTTAAACCATAAAGAGAATTAAAGAAAACGATGTACATGTTTAGAATAGCAGTGCAAAAAAAAAGAATTACCTATCAAGGATTCAAAATGAATTAAAATTTTATGTATTTCTTGTTAGAAATCGTTTCTTTTTATATCAAAGCCTACTCATTTAAATTTATAATATTACTACAATTTTTGAGTTGAAAAAAGTACAAGTTTCATATGGTTAGTTTCAATATTAAGTTTTCTTATGTATAGCCAATTTTTTTTTAAATATTATAATAAATAATATCTTGATATCTCTTGTTTAAAATATTGACTAAGTGGTAACATTATAGAAATCCTAAGCTCTTTTTCAGATTAAATTGATAAAGAAGCCTTAATTCTAAACAATTGCAAAGGATATAGGTTTAGCGAAAGCACTTCTTTCAATTGACTATGGACTAAAAAGTTCTCTCTCTGGATATGTCATTGGAGTTAAACAGAGAAGGATGTGGTTAGAATATAGTGAGATATTCGATCGATGGGAGAAATACCACGAGGCGTTTGTCAACTTGGTGACAAACACCTTATATGTGTAATGTGTAAACACCTTTTATGTATGTACGGCATAAATGGTGCCCATTCAGAGAGGCGTGAGAATGCGCTTAATCCCCTGGCCACCCTGCCTGGCATTAGGCTCGTATCCCTTCCTTCAATAACTCCTTAACAATTAAATTCCTTATCATAAAACATTTATATTAAATGTATCCCCTTTGTACATTTTTTTTTTATTGATTGGTCTGTATCATACGTACCCCGTCATTCATAGCTCAGGCAGATTTGGATTGTGTTCAATTTATTTACTAATAATTGTAGATGAATATTTGTGCAAATATTTATATGCTATACCATACTATTCTAATTGTCAAAACCTAAGTTATTTAAGTCTGATTTTTCAAGGAGTTATTTGTATTTATTGTGTGTATTTAATATGAGTTATTACACTGATTATGTTAGGATGTAGCAGTTCACATCCTTTGCAAATTAATACCCAATAAACAAAGGAAGTGTGAAGTGTGGGGAGCCATGCTCAAATGTATTATTGGATATTTTGTTATTTTTTCCTTTATTCCTGTGGTTTTAATCTGTGAGTAAAGAATGCGTGGGTTTCACCCCTAACTCTGGAGAGAAGTTGAAAAACAAGCGGGTTCATAAAAATTTGTTTTAACATTTTGTTATCAATAGCACATCCTTTTGTTGTTCTGTCCCTCAAGATAAGAGTTGCCCATGTTGAAGGATTCCTCTCAGTCTTCTACTTCCCAAACAGCTATGGACGTCTCGTTCATCTTATACTTATTTTCAGCATTCCTATTAACTATTATCCATTTTGCTTCAGCTGGTAATTGTTATAAATATTTCCATCTAATGTATTCCGTCTTAAAAATGTATTTTTTTTAATTAATTAAATGATAATCTATACCGCTGAGTTCTAGAATTGCACAGTATCTAATCATCCTAACAGAAATTATGTTTAGTAATTAAATTATAATAATAAATTTGGCGCTGAAGTCTATTTTTCTCTGTCTGTTTCCCGTAGTAAATAATAATTATAATTTGATTTAAATTAAAATTTAATCTTTCCGTAGTATGAATACTACCAAAAACGTCAAATATGAATAAATAATAAATTTATTCAAATTATACTTTTCACATTATTACTTTTCTACAAGACATAAGACGCAGACAATTTAAATATGTATAATTATTTATTCTAAACTTTTCCATATTAGTTATCACGTAATATGAGATATCGTAATAAAATAAACGATAAACATAATAAAATAAATCACGTAATATAATGATATTAATCTGAAACTTCTTCCATGAACTGAAAGTAAAGAAATTCTGATATTTCGAATTAATTTAATTTAATTTTTTAGGAGCTGAACAACATAATTTCTTAAATGGTGGGTTTGATACAATCTCAAACTCAGTTTTATCTGGAAAATTTATACTCTGCAAGCGAGAGCCCTCGCTACATATTGTTCGATTTATAGCACTTTTCTAGCTATTGGTTTTATAAGTATACAAAAAAAGAAAATCTTTTTCTTAGATTTATTTTGTAAAACTTTCGTCTGATTTATTAATTTACATTTTTCAGTGCGATGTCCAGACATAAGTGTTCGCTTCGGAAGAGTCAGATATAGATCAAGAGGCAGGGTTGCTATATTCGGTTGTTGGGCAGGATATTCCCTGTATGGTGAGAAATATGCTGGATGCTTTAGAGGTGCTTGGGATGTTACGCCTCCTAAATGCGTAAGTACGTAAAATCTATCATTTCTTACATTTTAATTTAGTTTATGTATTATAAATAAAATGTTATGTATTTTTAGAAATTAAAAATAATTGAAAAGCAATTCATTTAGCTAATATCATTATACATTAAACTAATTATACATATTGTTTATTAAATGACTGAATTTAAAATTTTATAATAAATTAAATATTGCCTTTTTCTTAAAATCAAAATTTATTATTAAACCACATTAAATAAATATTACTAACTTCCGATTTTTCGAATTAATTTAATTTAATTTTTATGTAGGTGAGATTGATGCTATTTCAAACTCGATTGATTTTAGCGTATTTTTTATTTATTTTTTATTTATAAAATTCCGCAATACATTTCCTTCTAGAAATATGCCTTTATTTTCACCTCATAATTTTTAAAAATAGATTTTACAATTTATTAGTTATGAAATTTTTGTTTTTAGGTATTAATTTAACGTTGGATAAGACAATTTAGATATTCTTTTGTTCTGAACGTTTAGTTGTAGTGCTAATTATAATCTTTATTTCTTTTTTGTTCTAAACGTTTAATCTAATGCTAATTATGTGTTTAATAATCATATGAACTCTAAATAATTTTGTTTAAATACTCAATTTTTTTTTATTATTCTTAAGTCTCAAATAGTTTGCATAAATAATGTAGTTTTAAGTTTTGATTATTTTTTTAAACCATAAAGAGAATTAAAGAAAACGATGTACATGTTTAGAATAGCAGTGCAAAAAAAAAGAATTACCTATCAAGGATTCAAAATGAATTAAAATTTTATGTATTTCTTGTTAGAAATCGTTTCTTTTTATATCAAAGCCTACTCATTTAAATTTATAATATTACTACAATTTTTGAGTTGAAAAAAGTACAAGTTTCATATGGTTAGTTTCAATATTAAGTTTTCTTATGTATAGCCAATTTTTTTTTAAATATTATAATAAATAATATCTTGATATCTCTTGTTTAAAATATTGACTAAGTGGTAACATTATAGAAATCCTAAGCTCTTTTTCAGATTAAATTGATAAAGAAGCCTTAATTCTAAACAATTGCAAAGGATATAGGTTTAGCGAAAGCACTTCTTTCTATTGACTATGGACTAAAAAGTTCTCTCTCTGGATATGTCATTGGAGTTAAACAGAGAAGGATGTGGTTAGAATATAGTGAGATATTCGATCGATGGGAGAAATACCACGAGGCGTTTGTCAACTTGGTGACAAACACCTTATATGTGTAATGTGTAAACACCTTTTATGTATGTACGGCATAAATGGTGCC
>KZ651419.1:127482-161003 GCA_001010745.2 Gerris buenoi | reverse complement strand
TTTGTAGGAAACTGAGAGACTGGGAGACTAGGAGACCAGCACGCTGAGTCGCATGGTTTCATAGTTGCACGGTCTCCCAGTCGCCGGTACTGGAGTATCCCCGTGTGAATACCGCCATCTAATTACATTGCTGGGTCTCGTGGTACCAGAGTCTCCTAGTTTCAAGGAGATTTGCGTTTCACCGTGTGAATAGGGCCTTACTGAACATTTAATCAAAATTTGCCATAAAAATAACTTCTCGGGCGGGGAATCGAACCCGGGCTCACTCTGTCCGCGTTTTAAGCTATTTTCTCAGGAACTAGATTTTTCCCGGGAAAACGACTTATATCGTTGGATTGGTATTTAAATGGAAAATATTTTAGAATTTTTTAATCAAAATCGTCGGAACCGTTTTCGAGAAATAATTTCTTTTTTCACGTTTTTTCAGAGTTTTTGGGGGGTAGTGCCCCCAAATTTTGTCGCCACGGGGTATGAATATGTATCCCGGATTTCGTCAAAATCAGACCAGTAGTTTAGGCTCCAGGCGTCTGTACAGACGACAGACATTTTTTAAAAACCACTTTTTTTGGACTCAGGGGACATCAAAACGTGTAAATCCATCAAAATCTCAAAATAGAATTTTCGCGCCATCAATACTTTCTCTTTATATGAGAAAGTAAAAAAAAATACTTATAAAAATAACATGACATGGAAAATTATCCTCATTCAGTTACATCTTACACTCCCGTTGTTGGATTTAAAAAGAAAGTTCTTAAATCTTATTTCGCAACACATTTTTTTATAAGTAAATCATTTTTTCCTAAATTTTTCGTATTTTGATTCCAATTAGAAATCTTTTAAATATTATTATTTTTATTTAATATTACACTTTCATTATTGTCTAGTCTAAATAATATGCATAAAAGCCACGTAAGCCTCTTGTTTCACCCCCACAATATTCCTGGATTTAAAGGGCAAATTTTAATAATATAATATATAATCTGAGTTTTCTTGAAAATTCATTAATCATTAATTCTTACTTTTAAAACAACTAATGAATTTCTACTATTTTCAATTTACAGAAAAGGGTTGCAGAGATGATAATCTGTTGTTTAAGTTCGGAACTGTTCGAAAACCGCTGTTCACATCCAATGCTATTCTTTCTTTCCGTTGCTATCAAGGGTATGACCTTGTTGGACCGAGAGAGATCTACTGCGACGGTTCATCATATGACACACTACCTCCCGTCTGCAAAAGTAAATTTTACTCTAAATTACTGTGTGATGTAGTCTACTATTTTATTTCCGTTAATAATCAATTTATGTATTACAATTAAAAAGGTATCCAAGGGTTCTTTAAAAAGTGAACTCTGTGATGGGAATATCCCAAGCTATTGTTTTTGGCAATTACTAAAGAAAATTGTACATTATAACATAAAAATACAATCTATGCATATGCTCGTAGGTTTCTTGAGCAACGAATAAAACAACCATTGAAGAATGGAGAAAGATATAAACCCACTGCGTTGCTTCGACGCACAGCTGCAAATACCATGGTTTGCGCCAGAATACACGAATACTTCAAACCCGTATATTCGTTGCAGCAATTTTTATCTTTCTTTCTTTTCTTCTAACTTCTTTATTTAATGTTACCGATTTGAATATTCAGTTATTTGCAATTATTTACAAAAATGAAGTTGATATTTGAATAAATTGTGTGAATTGAATAAATAAATAAAGTGAATATTGAATAAATATTCACATATTTTAGATTCTCTTCTTTAAATAAAACAAATGTTTCTTTTCACTCACTCTCTGGCCTAATTAGTTTATTTATTGAAGCTGTTATAATAAAACATGCTGTTAATGTGATTTAATATTTTATTGAACATTTTCGGATTACTATACAATTAACGATAAATCTGATTAGATCGATAATAATAATACGATCCGTCGATTACCTTATTAGTACAAATTTAGTCATCGTTTAGTTTACTAAATGATTTATTTATTGTAAATTAGTACGAAAAAACAATATTGTCTAAGGAGTTTATCGAGCGTTTATGATTTTCATATCCAATTACGCATTTAGGTATTATTACGCATTTGATTGGTTTATGTTTTATAAAAAAATCGATCAACAATAAATATGTTGATGAAATATTAATGACACAACAGTCGAATCAATAGAAATACTTGTTACTGTGCTCTTTTGTTTGAATCCCAGAGAGGCTATATTTGTTTCACATTAACTAAAATTATATGAATAAAGTGTTAAACTTTACTTATAAATGATCATAACAGGTACTGACATAAAATGTTACTATAGAATAGGTTCAAGAACCTTCTTTAATATTGTTCATGCGCTCATTTATCTTATGTCCTCTGGAATATAAACAAAAGATCCCTGAAACTAAAAATACTTGATATGAACAAGGAGACTTAGAGTGATATCTGCTTTTCATTGCAATACACTGCGTTTTCCTGTTAATTTATGATTAGATTAGAGGATATACCGCTTAACTTCCACTTTTAGTTTAGGAAATTCAGATGATGGAATACTGATATCATAGGATTCAAGGTTCCCGCTTAGCAAAGTACTACTCTCAATAGTTTCAATAGTTTCAATAGTACTCTCAATAGTTTCAATGTTTGTTTGAATTGAGGATCTTATTTTAATTTGATTTGTAATAAAAAATAAATAGAATGCGTCTTATTCAAAGGCTCAACTATTAAGAATCTTAAAGATAATCTTTGATTTGTTAATAAATCTTATTGGTTATGTAGAAAAATGTAAAAAAATGTAGTCATTCATATAGATTATAGATAAGATATCAGTAAAATGTAGTCATTCATATAGATTATAGATAAGATATCAGTAAAAAGTAGTCATTCATATAGATTATAGATAAGATATCAGTACTTATTTTTTAGCATTGGGAATAACATCAAAATATGTTAAGCTGGGTCCAAACCAATAAAATTATGTTTGTTGAATTTTCTGATCGGCGAAAATACTGCTGATCCGCGCAATATTACTACACCCAGTCAATAAATAATTGTGTTGTGCGCGCTGTATGCCCCTGGTCCATCTGTGTGTGGGAATGATATCTTATTAAAACATTTTATCTCAACACGTGTACAAGTCCGACGTCCATATTCAAATCCTGTGTGCCGTGAATTCCTTTGATGTTCTCGAGAAAACAGACATCTCTTGGCGATTGAATGGTGTGCGGAAAATATTAGTGTGTGACATTGTATGTCAGAACTTAAACACTGCCCCCACATTCAACACACAGAGAACGTACATTTTTATTTGGTGTGGCTTAAAACCTTATTAAAGCTTAAGGTATGGCATTTATAAAATTTTCTATTTTGGACAATCGCAGCAACCACATTAATGCTCAACATAAGGCCGCTAACCTTTATAACTCTTTTTTTTTTTATAGATATTTTAATCTAACATGAAATAAGTATTAATTTCTTTGTTCTTTAAAGGAACGGAAACGAATATATCATGTGACTTTGAGAATAATGACATGTGCAAATGGAGAAGTGAGAACCAGAATTTAACCTTTCAACTTAGAAATACAGCAACACCATCTAGAATTCTCAATACCGGACCTGATCATGATCACACTCTTGATCCAGAAACAAATGGTAAATTCAGACTAATTATTGTTTTTGACGATTAATCGATATTTATAAGTTTAGGTAATGCCAAATATACTATAATCCACGTTTGAAGTGGTATACACCAGTAAAAAAGATGCAAATAAATAATAGGTATAATATTATTTAAAATCAATGATATATAATGAAAATTTGGCCACTGTATCGTGAAACGAAGCGACTTTAGTGTTTGCAGGATATATTGTGATGTGCTCTACAAAATAAAATTTCAATTTAATAAAGATATCTTATTAATGCTAAAGAATTTTTTTTTAGGTTATTACATTTATTTAGAGACTTCTTCGACCATACCGGGTGAAAAAGCCAGGATTACAACACCCTACTTACCTCATGCAACAGATACCGACACATGCTTTAAATTTTGGTATCATATGTTTGGAATGACAACAGGTACACTTTTTATTAGAAAATATACAATTTGAATTAAATAAAATATAAGATAAAAAAAGTCTCAAATAGGTAGAACCCGAACCTTTCGAACGTTCTGTGTTTAATATGAAATGGTTAGTTGTAAATTAATTGCAATTGAATTGTTTTATCATAACTTAATTCTTAATTTAGTTTTATCTTATTTAGTATTAATATGATCACCCCAATCATATCATTTCCCCCCCCCCTCCCCGCTCTTCCCCTAAACATAAAAAAAAGAATTGGGAATCAGCTCGGATCGAAAAAGCTTATAGGAGGGCATTAACTCCATAGTGTCAGTATATCTCAGAAGCTGAGTGTATTTTTATCCATCATATTCATAGGTACTTTAATCTTCTCAAAAGACATAAATATTATTCCAGGCCGTGAATTTTCCAAATACTTCGGATCGATCCGAAGTGTTTGGAAAAGTCGCAGCCTGGAATCACTGTACACGTCTATGGTTGATATATGGATATGATCTTATGGTCATATGATAAATTAATGGGATACATTTATATTAATAACCCTAGTAACCCTCATTAGAAATTAATCCATAATATTTTTTGAGTTCAGAGTATTTAATTATTGAATTGAAATAATCTTTATTTTAATTAATAAAATAAAATATGTATTTTATTTTTCATTTTAGGTACCCTTAGAGTTTATATTAACGACACAATTGTGTTCGAGAAGACAGGAAATCGTGGAGATCGATGGCGTTTAGGAAAAGCAAGACTTCCTAACAATAACCATTTCAAGGTTAATGTTTACCCCTAATACTTTAGAAATGTTATAACGAATGTTCATAAGATAATTAAATCTAGATCTAGATGTTTTATAACGTCGCTAGAAACCATATTGGATTACACATAGTAGATCAATTGAGGAATATCAGCATCAGCAACTGGTCTAACTTTTTTTTTTCTCACTACTGCGCATACTTATACAGGATAGTGTGGGACTACACGACCGTTGAGAGGTGTTCATTAAAGAATAACTTAAATAGTTGCTGGTCCATTAGTTATAAACGTTGACTAAATAGTATCTGTCCGTTATAATTATAATCCATCGAATTCGAATAAAATTAGAATAATCCAAAGTATTTTTTTTATTTTTTTATTAATCACTTTTTATGTTAGCTTACTTATAACTAGTATTTGTGTTATACAGATTGCTGTTGAAGCTATTACCGGTCGAGGTTATCTTGGAGATATTGCCTTGGACGATTTCGACGTTGGAGAATGCTCAGATTCTCGAGGTAACACTTTGGTTTTATATTAAGCGAGCATTAATAAACTGTAGTAACTGTTCATAATTTAATGTTGTGTTTTTTTTTTCAATAACATTGAAAATTACATGTTTTATTAAGTCCCATTATTTATTTCTAAATATAATATCAAATAAATCTAAATCTAATAAATTAAATTTACAGAATTGTTGGTCAAGATTGGGTGATTCGACCTTTTGTGGAACATTGTCAATTATATTGCTATCTAAATCTGCAATAACAATAGAATTTAATTAGCTCGGTTTTCACTCTGGACAGATGAAAACTACCCTAAACATGGGCGTAGCCAGGTTTTGACTCAGAGGGGGGCCCAACATGTCCTAATTTTTTATAAATTGTAAGGGGGGGGGGGGTGTTTGTGGTAGCATAGGAGTAGTTTGAAAAATCTTAAGAGAGGGGATAAGAGCCTCAAAAACTGTAGTGATTTAGTTGCACTACCATTAGAGACCCAAAAAAAAGTAAATTAATTAAGCCATCCCCAATTTTGTGGTAATAATAAATAATAATTTTACAGTATGAACCTAAAAGTACATTATTAAAATTAATAATTTTAATTTTGTCAATTACGTCAAATACAGTAAATTTTGGTGGTAAATTATTCTATTTGGATATATATAATTTAATTAATTTCCAAGGATTATTAGCAAAATTATTTAATTACTTCAAGTTTATCTCTTTCTTTTTTTTCTGACGCAAGCTTTCTATAAACACTTAATAAATATAATCCGTTCAGCCTGTTTTCACCCATTATAGATCTGGCCCACGTTTTTACCCGCCTCAGCGTGCTAAATAATCTTTCAATTGTACTTTTACAATTGAACATAGATTACAGTTTTACATAGAGAAAAAAGCTTTAGCTTCTTTAATAATATCCACTACTTCCATTGTTTTCCAGCCTACTTGTCAAGTTGTTTATCTGTCCACATATGAAACCACAATTCCATTCACTCACACAGAATCGTTTATTTACAAATTAATGTTTACAAACATTAATCCATAACGTATTTAACGCCCTTAGTCAATGACCGTCGAGGGCCAACTCACAGAATCAATATCTTTTAAATTGTAAAAATATGCTACAGAATGGACCCTTTCTTTTAGCTCTTCTTAGCCTGTCCTTTATTATAATGAATGAATGAAATTATTTTAGAGATATCCTGGCAGGTTTTCCTCTGAAAATCTACACTTAAGTGATGAAATCATAGAATCGAGATATGGTATAAGTACTGCCCTCCTCCAATGCTCAGCTCAGCCGAGGATTCTGCTGGAGATTTAGACCAGTGTTTCTGTTTTTTCAACAGTTCTAGGAGTTCTCATTTCATCAGAGAGTCAAGGAGCTGAGGAAAGGGTTTCAACCCCGCAACGTTTTTTGCAGCGATAAAGATGGAAGTCTTATTGGTGATAAGGGAAGGATACTTGAGAGACGGGCAGAATATTTTCAGGAATTGCTAGAAGGTGAAGAGGAAGTAGTGACCAAGGGAATTGGGAAGATATAAGTGAGGGTGACCTAGATGAGAATGAAGTAGTAGGTAAAGATCTTTGTATTCCACCAACGGAAGAAGAAGAAGAGGTGAGGATAGCAGTTGAGAGTTTAAACGCAAATAAAGCACCGAGGGAAGATAATATCCCAGCAGAATTATAGAAGAATGACGAAGAGCGTTTAAATCATAGAGTAACTGCACTATTGCAATACATATGGACCTTGGAAGTGACACCGGCAAGGTCATGCAAGGTCTGAGACAAGGAGATGTTTCTACGACACTTTTTAATCTGGCATTAGAAAAAGCAATGTGAAGGATTCTCTCGGGTGGTGCCATATACAACAAAATGACCCAGATTATGGCCTTCGCTGATGATATAGACATAGCTCGGAGGCGTGCAGATTTGGAAGAAAGTTTTGCTATGGGAAGCAGTCTTGTCTTTAACACCAAGAAGACGAAGTAGGTATATGTTTTCATCTAGAAAAAACAATGTCTGGGAGGATAAATTGTGCGGTTCGGAGGAGAATAATTTGAAAGAGTAAGAGATTTTCAGAGATCCCAGATAACTGATAGAGAGAAAAATCGCGCTGGAAATAGAAGCTATTTCGCCCTACAACCCATTGTTATTTCGAGACATTGTTATTTCGACGAGTTCGACGGTTAGGACATGTGGTACGCATAGAGGAAAGCAGAGTCCTAAGAGGATGATGGATGGAAGACCAGGAGGTGGAATAAGAAGAGGTAGACCCAGAAGGAGATGGCCGGAGCATGTCGAATACGACTGTTAATATGCTTATGGATATTACACTGAAGAATATCCAAACATTTTGATTGTAGTATATTGGCCACAGGCTCCAATATAGAAAAATATGTTGCTATTATTAGTGTAGCCAGTTGCCAAAAAAGAGTCAACAAGCAATCAACACAATCTGAGAACAATATCAGAGGAAGTGTGGCCCAAAATCCACAGCAAGAGCAACATTTAAAATGTTCATTTTTTGAAAAAAATTGCCAATTTATGAAGCGGCATATCTCGGAACCTATTAGGCGTACAGAGTTGCCGTTGGATTTAAATTTTTGTAAATTTATTGAACTGTAGAAATAGTGAGATCAACTAACATCGAAAAAGCATAGTTTACGAGAAATACAGCAATACCTAAAAAAGTCAGAGTTTGTTAAAGAAAAAGGGATGTATAATCGAAGATACTTTTGGACAAAGGAATATCATACTTGGATATTATAAGGGGAGTAGCAGTCTGAAGAAGAACTTTCCCTGCACTTTCTTTTGATTGTTACACCCCTCTATTTTTTATAAGGGAAGTGACAATTTAAATAAGTGCCGCCTATTCTATTATTTTAGTTTGTGGATACCCCGTCCAAACGTTAGGGGGGGCCCCCCCCTGGCTACGCCCATGACCCTAAATGTATTGTAACAGGGCTCTTGGTTATATTTTTCCCCCAATGGGGGAAGTACTTAAACACGAACTCTTGATGAGCATTGTGAAAGTATTATGCATTTTTTTCTAGGTAACAGTTGCGCAGACCGCTGTTCTGAAGATGAAAGTGACCTATTTGCATCATGTAATTGCCACCCCGGATGTGTAGAAATGTCCACTTGCTGCTCAGATTTCCAAAGCTTCTGCATTGGAGGTAAATACTTTAACTTTTTAACAAATTCATCTTTTAGAACTTTGGAACAATTCTTGTGCAAGACTAACATTACAAATATATATCATATAGAGGAAAAGAGTGACGGTGATTTTCTGATCTTTCAGAGACAACCACTGAATTTGTTGAAGAGTCTTTGGCACCTATTGAACTCACTACACCATTGGAAGAAAGTTCAGCAGATACTACCGTTAATACAATTGACGATGAAATAGAAGACAGATATCGTACTGACACTTACATGAATACAAACGACGATACTGAAATTATTACTGAATCCGAAATTATTACTGATGACAGTGGACTAACTGTGGTGACAGAAATTGGAAGAGACGTTGATGGTATTACAGAAATAAATTCTGAAATTTATAAAACGGGTGACATTGATGAAACAACTATAGAGTATGATCAAAGTAATTCTTACAAAGACAATATTGTAGAACAAGACGTAGGTACATCACTATCAGAGGAAATAGATAAAACAACCCCTCGTTACAATTTGCGCCCGAGGACATCAACTCGTTCCTCTGTTGTTCCAACACCCAATTTAAACATATCATCTACCAACCTAGAGCAATTATTACCTGTTGCAAAAGACACTAGCCCAAGTACATTTAACCTAGATAAAGCAACTAAGAGTCCTACTACTACGCGTATACATGCTATCGTGACAGATTTTAGGACACGCATAACAACGCATATGCTTTCTGCGCGTACCTTTACAACCACGCAAAAACAAACTATTCGTGCTACTACTACGCGAAAACCAACAACTCTTACTACTACAAATACGCTAAAACCTACAATTCGTACTACTACAGCTACGCTAAAACCTACAATTCGTACTACTACAACTACGCTAAAACCTACAACCCGTGCTACTACAACAACGCAAATAACAATCACCCGCACTGCTCCGAGCACACAAAAACCAACAAACCTTGCCAATATGTCAACTACCCCAAGTACAACGACGCGCAAGCTAATTCCCGTCGAGCATCAACCAGTGACCGTGTCAACGAAAGATCCGAAAATCACCACTCGTTCATTACCTAAATTATCGACAGTTAAAACGCCAATCGTAATAAAATTAGACGAATCAAATGAAACTTTAGTCATATTACATACTGACACACACACTGACTTACCAATCAAAGGTCCAGAGGCAACAAAATGGGTCTCTACGTACAAGAAAAAAGGTAAGATTTAATAAACCTTTATTTTGAATTGATGAATATGTAAAACATTAAAATTAACGTTTAAGCAAATGCCTTACGTCACTTATCAATAATTAATTGTTTGTTCCCCGCAAACTCAGTTCAAACTATTTTTAACATCGAATTTAAGATTTATATTTAGGTATAAAGAAAGGAATGGCTGATTTAAAAAGTTCTTGAACATTCTAATACTAAATTATTTCGCAGGAGCATTTAAGCTTGTTGATGAAAAATCATCAACTGAAAAGACTAATAAGGCTGGTGTAACCACTGGAGTAGCAGCCTGTCTTGTAATAATAGTTGGATCTGCCCTAGCTGTTATTCTGTTCATGAGAAAACGACGCCTGTCATCCGGTCCAAGTGACGGAGCTGATATAGTATTCATACCTGCAGACGAATTACTCGACTTCACACCTGCTGGAGCTAACAGAGACAGCGGCGTTTACAGTGACACAGTAACGAGCCTCAAGCGTGATAAAGGATCAAAAGGTTATAAAGTGCAGCCTTGAATTAATAAAGATTAGATTTTGGGACCTATGTAAAAAATGATTAGTAAGTTGATTTAAAGCGTTATTTATTTCTATTTAAAGAAATAATCCAGGAATTTACATTTTGTTCTTAAAACGTTCCTTAAGAACTAAAACCGCATGTACAAATTTACAGTAAACTTACAGAAACTAATAACTTAATAATTTATTTCGATGTAAACCTAAAAGAAGTTCTGGTGTTTTTGTTAGATTCTTTTTTAAAGAAGAGAAGAATGTAGTGTTTTTTTTTTTTTTTAAATTAAAACAAATAATTTATAAATAAAGTATCTACAATGTATAAAGAAATGTGAATATAATTTTAATAAGAAATAGAATAAATTAAAATAATTCATCGTAGAAATAAGAGCTATTTAATGTTAATTAGTATACACGCGCACTACTATTATATTGAATTTGATAATATTTTTTTTTTTTTAATTTTATGTTAGGGTAATAATTAAAATAGGTAATATATTATTATAGTGAGAGATTTGTACAGTAAATAATTCTAGTTACTTTATTTATTTATATATTTTTTTTTAAATTTAGTTTGCTTCGACAACATGGATGTAGTAAGTATATTATATTTTTACATTTTATTTCAAAGTTTTAATAATTAAGATAAAAATTACAGTACTATGTGAATTCTATAAAATTACTTGAATATTTCAATTACCTACAAGTTATATTGCTTGAGATATCAAGTACAATATAATAAAATCAAAATCAGATAAATTCCATTACATTTAGATTACGCATAATTAAAGCAAAACATTTTATCGTTTATCGAAATCTTCGTCTAATAAAAATAAAATAAATACATTCCACCATACTTAACAAACTTGCGCCCAAGAAGAGACCGATGCTTCCTCCCATAATTACTGTAAAATAAAAAAATACAATGCAATATTCTATGGGTATAGAATTATTAATGTATTTTTTCTTTAATAATATTTAGGATTTCTAGATTTAGTTTAAGAATGTTTACATTGTAAAATGTGCTACGTACAAGAAAAAAGGTAAGATTTAATAAACCTTTATTTTGTAAAACATTAAAATTAACGTTTAAGCAAATGCCTTACGTCACTTATCAATAATTAATTGTTTGTTCCCCGCAAACTCAGTTCAAACTATTTTTAACATCGAATTTAAGATTTATATTTAGGTATAAAGAAAGGAATGGCTGATTTAAAAAGTTCTTGAACATTCTAATACTAAATTATTTCGCAGGAGCATTTAAGCTTGTTGATGAAAAATCATCAACTGAAAAGACTAATAAGGCTGGTGTAACCACTGGAGTAGCAGCCTGTCTTGTAATAATAGTTGGATCTGCCCTAGCTGTTATTCTGTTCATGAGAAAACGACGCCTGTCATCCGGTCCAAGTGACGGAGCTGATATAGTATTCATACCTGCAGACGAATTACTCGACTTCACACCTGCTGGAGCTAACAGAGACAGCGGCGTTTACAGTGACACAGTAACGAGCCTCAAGCGTGATAAAGGATCAAAAGGTTATAAAGTGCAGCCTTGAATTAATAAAGATTAGATTTTGGGACCTATGTAAAAAATGATTAGTAAGTTGATTTAAAGCGTTATTTATTTCTATTTAAAGAAATAATCCAGGAATTTACATTTTGTTCTTAAAACGTTCCTTAAGAACTAAAACCGCATGTACAAATTTACAGTAAACTTACAGAAACTAATAACTTAATAATTTATTTCGATGTAAACCTAAAAGAAGTTCTGGTGTTTTTGTTAGATTCTTTTTTAAAGAAGAGAAGAATGTAGTGTTTTTTTTTTTTTTTAAATTAAAACAAATAATTTATAAATAAAGTATCTACAATGTATAAAGAAATGTGAATATAATTTTAATAAGAAATAGAATAAATTAAAATAATTCATCGTAGAAATAAGAGCTATTTAATGTTAATTAGTATACACGCGCACTACTATTATATTGAATTTGATAATATTTTTTTTTTTTTTAATTTTATGTTAGGGTAATAATTAAAATAGGTAATATATTATTATAGTGAGAGATTTGTACAGTAAATAATTCTAGTTACTTTATTTATTTATATATTTTTTTTTAAATTTAGTTTGCTTCGACAACATGGATGTAGTAAGTATATTATATTTTTACATTTTATTTCAAAGTTTTAATAATTAAGATAAAAATTACAGTACTATGTGAATTCTATAAAATTACTTGAATATTTCAATTACCTACAAGTTATATTGCTTGAGATATCAAGTACAATATAATAAAATCAAAATCAGATAAATTCCATTACATTTAGATTACGCATAATTAAAGCAAAACATTTTATCGTTTATCGAAATCTTCGTCTAATAAAAATAAAATAAATACATTCCACCATACTTAACAAACTTGCGCCCAAGAAGAGACCGATGCTTCCTCCCATAATTACTGTAAAATAAAAAAATACAATGCAATATTCTATGGGTATAGAATTATTAATGTATTTTTTCTTTAATAATATTTAGGATTTCTAGATTTAGTTTAAGAATGTTTACATTGTAAAATGTGTACAACGAAGGAAGAGGAGGAGAAAAGAGATTAATTGAGAAAAAGTAGGAAAGGAATAGATTTGTTTATTAGGAAGAAATATGGATTTTCTTGAATCTTTAGATTTTAATAGATTTTTTAAAAACCAAAAACATTTTAGTCAGCACAGAGCGTAAGTATAGTAGGGGAAGAAGATTTCTACTTAGAGTATTTGTTTTTTTTAAATTTAATTTTCTGGTTCTTCTGTAGTGCCCTTTTCTAATAATTTTTAAATAATTTGTTATGTATAAATAAAATAAGTAATAAAACTGTTTTAAAGTTTATTTACCAACTAAATCCAATCTTGATCTGACGACTTTCCTTAGAAACCTCAGTGAAGGTAGTGAATCTAATCGAACCGATATAACAGGTTTTAGATAGTAATCACTGAAAAATTAATTTAAAATTAATCAAAAGTTAATTTTGAAAATGAAAAGTACA
The DNA here is from genome assembly GCA_001010745.2 of Gerris buenoi. Lineage (NCBI taxonomy): Eukaryota > Metazoa > Arthropoda > Insecta > Hemiptera > Gerridae > Gerris > Gerris buenoi. The sequence goes on along the minus strand of KZ651419.1, from coordinate 147,729 downwards.
AAAAAACATATTATTTTTAAGGTCCTTACTTGTGAATAGTTGTCACTTTCGTTTAAATATTAAAAGATTATGGTATAAACCAGAGCCATGGTAAATGCGGCTCCCAATGAAATAATATATTTCAAAACTATACATATTTTCACAAAGCGATTAAAGTTCTAATTTTCTAATTATGTTAGAGCGTGCCGTGTTGTTAGTTTGCCGGACCCACCACGTTCTCGCTCAAGAATACAAGTGAGACACATCACATTCCCACACTTTCCGGGGCTGTTCAGGTTCAGAACTGTTTCTATTATAGGCAAAAGAAATTCAGTAAGCTTTTTTTTGATAATTTAAAAAAATTGGTCAAGTCTTGGAGAAGCAAGGACTCTTATTTAGAATATCTTATTTTTGCAATTTTTCAAGGGCTTTAAAACGAGGTGATTGATAAAAAACAAAAGACCTTACAACTAGTAGAACTTTGCGAGATGTACAAAAGCCGCCAAAGAAACCCTACAATTATTATTTTTATTTTAAAAGTTATAAAAGAAAAAATACCATAAACTTACCTTAAATACTTAAATACTCGAACTACTTAAATTCTCAAAGAATTTTTCTAAGTATGAAAATCGTACGAGTAGGGTTTTAGTGGTCATAAATATAAGAGCTACATCCCGAAACAGGGATTGGCCACACACGGAAAGAACGAGTCTCCGTGACGCGACGTCGCGGATTTAAAACTTGTTGAAAAACCAGCTGAGCTCGATTGCCGTCCCCGTGTAGAGACAGTTTTATATTAGTTTGTGACTCAACCTTAATGAAAGTTATAACAAAAATCACCTAGTGTAAGAGCCTTTAAAGTGGCCTTAGGCTAGGCGCTCACTAGCAACAAAACAGTCCGCAGACTGTCCGCGGCCTGTCTGCGGAGAATGTCTCCCTGTACAAAAGACGACCGGAGGGCGACAGTTTTGTCGCTGCACCCTTTGCACACTAGAGACAAAGCAGTCCGCAGACTGTCCGCGGCCTGTCTGCGGAGAATGTCTCCCTGTACAAAAGACGACCGGAGGGCGACAGTTTTGTCGTTGCACCCTTTACACACTAGAGACAAAAACAGTCTGCAGACTGTCTTCAAGCTGTCTGTCCTGGTGCAAAAAATTGTCACCGGCTAACCCGGTACAATACTTTTGTACCGGGGCAAACAGCCCAGAGACAGACCGCAGACAGTCTGCAGACTGTTTTGTCCTCAGTGTGCGCAATTCCATGTTATTCAATTGCCTAGGTCGAATGAAAGACAGTTTGAGGACAAAAAAGTCGCCGGCTGTCTCCTAGGCTCGACGAAACCTTCGTCTTTCATCTGTCTTTGTCTCCGGTGTGCGCACACCCATATATTTTGTAAGGCCTTGAGGTAGCGACAAAAATGTCTGTGGACAAAAAGTCGCTAGTGTGCGCCTAGACTAATAATTTAAAAAATAATTATTTATCTTGTCGAACTCGACAAACATTTTTAGTGTATAAATAATTTAATTTATACAAAACCGGGGTATTTTCTGTTAGTCCCCCCCCCAGGTCTTTCAGGCGCTTTTTCGCGTATACAAGGATGCCCCTTTAATTTTTTGGGTCATTCTGATATTCCATAACTGTCTAGTGTACAGAAAGCTAAAAAACAATGTGCTAGGTAGATCACCTCATTTCTTATTGGCATACATACATAAATAAACACATTTTAAAGAAAGTATAAGGTTAAAAAAAAAAACACAACTTACGGCTTGAAACTCATATTTTTTATTGGAATGACAGTGCATAAAGTTATCAGACAGTGAAAATGACATTATGGCAAGATGGACAAAGTCGTGTAATAATTTGTAAACATTGGACTCCCAACTCTCGACGCAAAGAAGCGTCTACTACACTAATAAGAATTAGATTATTAGGTTTTCTCTCAAAACTATAATAAGATAACAACAATATCTGCTCTTCATTGTTTTGGTGACAAAGGTCAAAACATGTGTTTCATATGGTTATTTCAATAAATAATAAGGACATTTCATCAGTATTGTATTGTATTGGACAGAGGTCGGAAAAAGTAGTTATATATGTAAATAACTAGTTAAAATATACCGATAAATAACATAGTTCTCAACCTAATGAGTAGTTTTTCAGCCTATTGTGCACTAGACACTTGTGGAATATCGGAATGACCCATACAAGTTAAAGGGTGACACCTTGCATACGCGAAAAAGCGCCTGGAAAGCGTGGGGGGGGGGACTAACAGATAAGACCCCAAAACCGAAATTTATAGTCTATTATAAAGGTTTTAAAATTTTTTGACAAAGGTTTGCTCCAACCAAGATATGTAGTTTTATTTTTTAAGCAATTCTATCTCTCTATATTTATTGTTATAGAAATTATGCATGAGGTAGAAAAGAAAACAATTATTATACCTAATATTTTTTATACTTTATAATTACATTTTTATCTAATTTATCGAAATAAAGGTGGCATATAAAGAAAACTCTTGAAACGTCTAAGTTTTTATAGGGATTTAGTGTAGAACTGTAAACAAGGTGCATGTTAGGTCCGTGAGACATCCTACTGGTAGGACGTCCCCCCTCCCCCTCCCTAGCTAATTTTAAGTTCTGACAGGTTTTACTAGGAGCGCTAAGTACTGGAAGTAGAGTAGCCTACGTACTACAATTACTCTATCCTATCTACTATCTAGTTAGTTTGCCCTTGAAATCCGCGTGTTAACCATCCTGTGCTGTATCTCTCGCCCTTGCTAGTTAAATTTAAATTCACTTCTTGCAGCCCTTACCGACTTTTATAAATATTTATCTACATTCTACTGACAATTTAGCTACAGTTGTGTATGTTTGAGATCAGTTTTAGTTTGAGTTTGTTAAATGTATTGTTTTAGTTTTGTTACCGTTATCTGGCTGTCTCCTAATATGTACTTCAGTTTAGTTTGTTAGTCTACATTCATTTAATGTTACTTGTCACTTCAGTTATCTTGATGAAATTAATAAGTAAAATAAAAGAACATGTCTAATTCATACGCTTCATTATTAGTAGAAGAAACAATTGAGTATTCAGATTCTTCGCAACTTGATACGCAAGGACAGTAAAGACCCTGGTTTACATTCAAGTAAGCACTTTCCTCTGGTAACAATCTTCTTAAACCAACTAAAACATAAATTTATAAATATTATATATTAAAGTCATAAAAATAGAGTTTAGTTTCATTAACCCGTAACCTGTAAAAGCTTAATAAATTAAAATAGTCAAATCCGATGTGTTACAAGTACTTATTAACCTATGTTGTCTTAAAAGACAAAAAGATTGCTTTTGTATTCGCGGTTATATTTACTAAATATCGGTAGAAACAACAAATTTTTACATTGCTTTTTTATCGGTAGAAAGAACTAATTTTTGTTTTAGTTTTATCCATGAATTCCTCGTGAAAATTTGAAACAACAATATTGAAAATAATATTTACTTATTTTGTAATAAATAATAAAAATAAATAGCGTAGCACCAAGAATAATGTAAACAAATAGCAGGGATGCCATAAATGTAATTCTTATCATATAAATATATGTTTTATTTACTAAATATATGATTTAAAATTGTTTGAGTTACTTTAAGAAAAAGGATAATACAATTTTAATAATCAGGAAAAGTGTATTTTTCCGAATGATATACTACTTAGTAAATTTTGTTTTGTTACATTGGTATCGAGTAATCCTATTTGATCATCTGTATAAACTCCATTTTTTCCTATAAGTAACTCGTAAGCATTGTTCCTATTTTTGTATAGTTACTTTTCTTATACGTAAATAATTTCTTGTTTTGTAGGGTCCGTAGTCAAAAGCGAAGTGCGGAAGTGCGAAATATTGTGTATTAGGTGAAAGAGGAAGACGCCCGAGTACAAAATTTGTACTCGGCGATTCGTTAGCTATTAAGACTCGGTTTTATAAATTGTGTAGTAGTTTCAAAACGAGCTTCGAGAATCCAGCCAGGACTGAATCTATGTACTACAACGTTTTATTTTGAAGAAGGTGAGCTAGCTAATAATTATTTTATTTTTTTTATTCTCATTGTGCCTTTTAGTCACCTAAAACTGTTACTTTGTTTTCAGAATTTTTAAAACAAATATGTCCGAAACTTGGGTTTTAAAAAAGTTTATGCTTATGAAGTTAGATATAGAATTTCCGTTAGATTATTTTCCGTGTTGAGTAGAATGTGCAAGATTATCCGAAAAATGAAAATTTTTCTACGCTAGTTCTTTATGCGCCACATCATTTAATTTAATTTTAATTTAATAATTTTATTTATAGATATATTCATTACTTCTTTAAATATAGTGAAAGTGCAAAAGAATCGGAGGTGTGCAACTGCTTATTTGCGATATAATAATAACAGAAATGAAATAATTAGGCGTGTATAGGAGAAGAATGGTACAGTTTTGTTATTTCGTGTAATCTGCGATCTTCCCATCGCATTTTTGTCCTACGTTATCAAAAAATAGCTCTATTTTTTCATCAACTATTAGACTCTAATTGTTGGCAGTCAGTTAGTGTCTGTAGGATATAGTTTTATAGACGTTACAGTCTAATTGAGTAGCTTAAACATGGTTGTCACTTGTAATGACACCAATGTAATGTAACCTATATGTAAATTACAGTACAAGTATGTTATGTTACATTACCTAGATATTGACTTAGACAGATAAGTCCGGTGATATTGCACGTGTTCACACCAGCTGTGAAACAAATTAAATACAAACTAGTTAAAACAATTATAATGTTTATTATAGATAAAAACATAATTAATGATTAAGTAGCCAATACGTTCCCACTCTCGAAGGTCATGGAAGAAATAATAATTAAGAAAACTAAACTACAGTAATGGAACAACTAGAGTTAGTGCGTTGACAGCGCGGGAAATTGAGTGACACACAGATTGGCCAACCTCTCTGGGGGAAAAAATAAAGCCACTAGGTCTGTAGGTACGGGTGGGGCAGCGTTTATCCAGATGGCCTCTCCCCTCCACTAGAGACATTTATCTTTGACCTTTTGTCCGGGAAAATCTCAAGCTCTCATTGGCTCGTCCCCCCATTTGCTATTTTTTCCCGCGCTGTCAACGCACTAACTCTAGTTGTTCCATTACTGTAGAATAGATCTGTTTAGTGGTTTGTAAACAAATTTCAATTTTTTGGAACGAAGTACCTTATGGGACGTTCTGGTTTTTCTTAAATTAATACCTAGTAAAAAGAAAAAAATTCATTCCTAGAAAATAATGTAATGCTTAATAAAGCAATGAGTCGTTTAATAAAATGATATATTTGTCATTCATACCATTTTGTTATGTTAGCAGAGTATAGGTTAGCTTTTTTTTTTGTTAAATTCAATTTATATTTGATGACTTTAATGCCAATGGCACATAAATTAAGACAAATAATAGAAGAATTAAATTTTTAACTGAGCTTTACCATAAATAATGTAAATAAACAAAATAAGGAGGAACTTTATTACTTTTTTTTAATTACCTTAATGTTATATAAATAGATAGATGGGTGTCTATATGAATAATTTTACCTTGGAAAACATGGTATATATACACCCATATCTTTTTGTAATAAAATTATTAGTTTTAAAACTTATTTCGTCCTGGTTGGCTTATCAATTAGTACGGTGGATATTTGGATATATACCGTGGTATACGGTGGATATAGTGCTCTAAGTTTGTCATCAATTATATATTTGGTTTAATAAATTCTTTGGCTGGCGTAAGACCTAAGGCCTCCGTGGATTATTATTTATAATAAAGAATCACGGTTTTTCTTAAATTTGTTTTACAGTGCTAAAGATTATTTTAAGAGTTTTCTTGTTATTTTTATTTAATTATGTATATTTTTAATGTCGTATTTTATGCTTAAATAAAAACGTAATCACCGTTGTTGGATTTATTTTGACTTGTTTATGAAAATTTATTATAGAAAAATATATTATAGAAAAAGCTACACAGATTATGGATAGAGGTAAGTTTGACTTGCCAGGGTGCAAGTTTACTCATCAAGATAAAACAGGAGTTTGCGAGGATGATACCTTACGTTTAAGCGAAGAGTGTACAAAGAGGGAAGAAGTAGAACGCGTAACTAGAAGGAACATTTTGTCTGCAGCTCACCGATTATACGATCCTATAGGCTTTGTCGCACCAACTTCACTGCTACCTAAGTTGTTCCTACAGAAAACGTGGGATAGAAATGGAACTTGGGATGACAAAGTGGATGAAGATACTAAGCTGGACTACCAGAAACTGAGATGGCGGAAGGGCCGAAATTGGTTGAAGGAGTCAGCAGACAAATGGACTGTGCAAGTATATAAGCGATGACCAACAAATTATATCAGGAAAGAAAGTAAGAGATTGTCTTCGACGCCGGTTCAGGAATGAGTACCTTGGACAGCTAGTCCCATGGGAAAAAGACATAGACACTGGCCAATCTCTAAAGATTGGTGAGGTGGTGTTGGTAGGAGTAAGAGTGGTATACAATTAACAACGGCTACAGGACCACTGACACGACCTGCGCAGAGACTGTATAAACTTGAACTGGACAGAATTGACGATCAAGCACCGGTAAGTACCGAGGCTTGAGGTGGGAGGATGTTGGATATCTGTCATTTATTTTGACTTGTNACACGACCTGCGCAGAGACTGTATAAACTTGAACTGGACAGAAGTGACGATCAAGCACCGGTAAGTACCGAGGCTTGAGGTGGGAGGATGTTGGATATCTGTCATTTATTTTGACTTGTTTATGAAAATTTATTAGGAATGTTTAAGTTGTCATTGTCAGATTAAATCGTTTGTTGTTTAATTGAAATATATAGAAGTTTTGTGCGTTCATCGAATATCTTTATTGAACAACCGTTGTAATGAACAAGAGTTGTAATTATGATTTCTGAATGCACTACCCTCATTATCATTATATTATGACAGTGATTAATATTGCTGTGACTAAGAGTAAAATATCAATAAGATAATTAAGAAATGAAAGAGCAATAACAAACTGACGGATTTTAGGCATGAAGTGATGAGTACAATTGCAGAGATCAATTTGTGCTCTGGCTCTACAATTGACAACACAAGCAGAGTAGCTATAATATTTATAAACTTGAAGGTAATTCTCATTAGGAAATCGGCAGTTCCTCTGACGAACTGATACAGCACGGACTAACTCATCATTAGCAATCTCTCGAACCTAAAATCAAAATATATTTTGAAATATCTTTATTTACTAGATAATGTTTTATATCTCTGTGGATTTAGATATAATTAATAATTTCTTTATTTTTTCACACTTTTAATTTCTTGTCTTATCAAAAAACGAACCTTAAATATTATATCAGAATTATCGAAAGTCGTGATCGCAGTTTTTTCATCTGTTGGATGGTTAATGAATGGTACATCTTCCTTAGGATGAATGAATACCTGAAAAACGTTAAATTAAATTTAAGTCATTTTTAAATTACATCAAACATTTATTGTGCTGAGTTTTGGAGGCGCATGGTGCATAAACATCAAAGCATTTGTAAGGCACTAAATAATTTATGATTGCGCAAAGAATTGAAGAGAATTTATAGCTGTATATAGATATAAAATTAGGAAAATTATCTAAATGGCTTAGCCGACACTTTTTTCATTTTGGTATCAGCTCTGGTAAAAAAAACAGTTTTTATTAATCCCTCTGATTAAAAAAACACCACACACCATTATCGACAGTTAATATAGAACTTGGTTATAGCCTATGGAGAGTAGAGAAGGAAGGTAATATATAGGTATAGGTAATAACTGTTATTCGTAATACGTAATTTGATTGAACTAATATAAATCTTAGGTTTTCTGCGGTCGAGAGAAGAGAGAAAAGGTAATATGGCTATAATACTTATAATATGTTGGAAATTTCAATATAACAATTTAGTTAGAGGCCATCTCAAAATCAATTGCACTAACGCTAACTTCAATTTTTTAATTATTGCTTGAGGTGTTTTGTATTACTTAATCGAATTTGACCTTTTGTGATAGAGTTTCAAGAAACTGAGGAAAACGTGATTTGGGAAACACCTCTCGTCTACTAATTAAATTTCGAGCTTTCTTATTTTGTTTTGTAGAAAATATCTTGAACAATAAAATGTTTGTTTATTTCTTATTCAGGCTCTAGATTTTTTCGTTAATGCATGTTTCACATCTCCTTGATAATAATTATACAGACCTAGTCATAATGACATAATCGTTGAGGTTATCGTACTAATAAGTAATCAAATTTAGTAATGAATAACCATTACAATTAACCTGCAAGTTAAATTTCAGTACCCTATTGGCGAAAAAAGTACTTCAGTTTGTAACTTAAATAAAGTTATAATCTTACATAAGCTTTATATTCGAGGAAATCGAAGTTTAGAACGCCACTGGGATTATCCTTGTTTGATATAAATTTAAATTTATCATTCGACCTGTTAAACGATAAAACAAAATAAGTTATATATGTAACTATTTTCGAAAATTTCATCGCACTCATAATTTCTAAAATGAAAATAACACAAATCAATTTGTAAAAGACATTATACCTTGGAACATGCATTGAGTTCAATGAATAGCAGATGCCCAGTTCAGTTTCTAATGGCAAGAAATACTCACAGCAATCAAATTTTATACCGTTCCAACTGCAGTTAGCCATAAATTCTATGCAACTGCTCCGAGTCTGGAAGAGTAAAAATGTACAGTTAGTCTTCTGAGTCCGTTTTTTTCCTTTTTTGAAGCGTAGAATTTTGCACTGACTTTCTGCTTTAGTTTTATTTAATTTTATGTTTTCACAAAAATACTAGGTAAAAACAAACAGATACAAATACAAGACTAACCAGGCCCATTGTCCCAGGTCGTTGGCCCCCAAGTTTAGGCTCAAGCCCTATGGCCTATGTCTCAGGCCCAAAATACCGGCCTTTGGCCCAAGGCTCCCGACAACAGGCCCACAGCCCAACGGGCATGTCTTGCTCAGATTTCACGAATTTGGTCATCGCAAAAGCACATTCAATGCCGTAATGTTGTCAAGGTAAAGTTTGTAAATCTCAACTCTCGCTCTGAAAATGTTACATCTAAAATATGGGCAACCATGGATTCAATAAACTTTTTGATAAGGCAACCTAATACGGTTGGATTGGAAATTAAATAACCTTAAATTTGATTTAATTATTCGTTTAAACAACTAATGAGGGTATATTATTAACGCATACTCACCTTTTTCCATAGTTGCACAGTGGGGAAAGTATGCAACTTTAATTTTATCAATATATATATGCATTATCTAGCATTTATTCTTTACCATGATTAAATAACAGATGAGGATGTATATTATTTCTTGTACCGGATCTCGCACTATAAGTATCTCAAATTAAAGAGAAGTATTATGGCGAATTTTTCAAATTCTGTCATTATCATTTTATATTATGCTCACCTCACACAGAACGCATTAAAAGAGTTAAACTCACCCGTGAAACAATGTAAGAAATATTTGCAGGAAAATTGTTTGATGGCTCATACAGTTTACATGTGTCACATTTGCCATCAAAATAGGCGATATCTCTCAGGAAAAAATCGAAATCTCTGTTCCTATCCTCTCCGAAAATCCTTAAACAATTTAAATTAAGAATTAACTATTCAAACTTTCTATAAGTAATCAATTTATTTGCAGACAAACTAAAATTATTATATAAATAGTATATAAACCCACTTATTCAGGTAGACTCCTCCATTTCTATTCACACCAACCATATTCTTACAAAATTAACTGTGCTAATAACTTCATTAATCAAATCCTTACCCTCTCTGATAAAGAATTTCATAACGAAAACATATCATTTATAAAAGATACACTTAATAAAAATAATTACCCTAACAAAATAATTAATAAACTACTCCAAAAACACAATAACAACATTAACAATATCTCACAAAATACGACACCTTTTTAGCTAAATAGGTACTACACCCTGCCCTACATAAAACACACTACTGAACAAATTAAAAAATTGTTTCAACCTTATAATAATATCAAAATAGCTCAAAAAAATTCCACCACCCTAAAATCAATTTTATACTCCAAACTCAAAGATCCCATCCCTCCTCTTCAACAAAGTAACGTCGTATACCAAATTAACTGTAAACAATGCCCTGCAACATACATAGGAGAAACTTCACAACAATTCAAAAACAGATTCCATCAACATATCAAAGACATCTCAAACAACAACACTAACACAGCTATATCAGAACACGCACACAACACTAAACACACATTAGACACAGATAAATATAATATTCTACACACTGAAAAACATCACCAAAAACGACTTACACTGGAAATGTTATACATAAAATCAAATACAAATAACATAAACTTGAAACAAGACACCAATAAATTAAGCAACATTTACACAAATATTATATTTAATACAAATAAAAATAAATAATTCAAAATTTTTGATTAGGTATGTCAGTTAAAAAAATAAAATAAATTCTTTTCAAAAAACATCTAAAAACAATCAAAATTAACTTGGTAAGACTTTCATTTCCAAAATTCGTAATTACTTTTTTCATTTTGACCATTTTTCTCTAAATTTACAGTATTTCTAACATTCAAAACCTGAAGAAGCCCAGGTTCCCTAGGCGAAAGCTTGTTAAATAAAATATAATAAGAAAATAAAAAGGACTTTCATTCCAAATAACAACTAACTCCATAAATAGTATAGTTTCAAAATATGTTTATATAATTGTTTAGTTATTATTTGTTAGTTTTATCATTCTGAAATTTTTGTTTAATTTTGTGCTGATACATATTATTATTTTCTTCAGTTAGCTTCTTTTTCTCTGGTTCTCTTTTATTGCCAGTCGTTTATTGTAAGAGCTTTAAGCAAGTTGAGTTTTTAAAAGTGATTAGAATAAAGGTCAACCCACTTAATTGGTTCGTAATATTAGGTATGTTTCATTTTCCAATTGGATGACAAAATACTTAGGCAATTGTACTTTAATATATTTATAATATGAAATGATTTTTTCCCCTAATCTTTATTATTATGTATTATTATTTTAAATCGATTTAAAAAATCTACAATTAATAATGGCTTTTACATTAATTGTATCTGCTCCTACAGTCTGTGCCAAACGAGAGTTTGTGCGTTGACAGCGCGGGAAAAACTACAGCAATTGGGGTGGGGAGCCATTGAGTGCTCAAGATTTGCCCTCTGGGTACCATATAAGAAGGTAAATGTAGTGGCTTTATTTTTCCCTCAGAAGTTGGCCAATATGTGTGTCACTCGATTTCCCACGCTGTCAACGCATTAACTCTTATTTGGCACAGACTGTAAAAACTCTAAATTCACCTATTTTATATGTAGAGCTGACTAAGATTTGCTTACCTATTTATTAACTTTTATTTTTTATTTTTAAATGTAATTTATAAAACAACCTTGTAGATGCGTCCTCGAGTTTGTCTTGTGATTCAGCTTCGCATAGTGAAATAGCAGGGAAGTGGGTATCCCAGTCTAAATAGGCTGTATCTACGACAAAACTAACCGCACTTGTTTGGAAATTATCCCACGAAGCAAGTAGCAATCTACAGGTACAGTAAGTAGCAAAAACGCTCGCCAAAATCCAAAATAACCTGTTGAGAAATATATTTGTATGCATTATCATCGTATTCTAAATAATTTTTATACAGTGTGTGGCCTTAATGGCTTAATTCTAGGAATCAGTTCTACACTTCAAGAGCAAGTGTGATAAATATTCTTTATTTAATGATAATATCGTTTTTGTGCATAAGTCTTCTATTTGCTCACTTGATAAAAGTGTAATACCCTTAATAAAAGTTAATTTTCTGACACAATTTTCGGATTCAGCATAATCCTTTATGAAATAAGAATTATTAAATCAAACTTATATACATATAATAAATAGCTTTGATTTCCGGTGAAATCCGCGTCTCGAAAGTCCGATGTTTAGCGTCCACTACTGGAAGCATCTTCGGGGTTGTGGTACATCGTAGGGTTAACTTGAATGGGTAACTTGAAGGGTCAAAAAAATATGTTTATTGTTGCTTCAAGTTAATACTGCGATGCACCGCACACCTCTAAAGATGCTTCCAGCAATGGAAGCGAAACGTCGGACTATAACCCCTTTTTGACGTGTATTTCACCACAAAACCTACTAATTTTAACCCGTGGAACTACGCACCAAGTTCTATAATATAAGAATACAATTTAATTTGGAGACATCGTCAAAAGATTATTTCAAAAATGTTGTCAACCCTTTTCTTTATTTTTTTTTTTTTTGATTTACTAATTGTGCTATTTAGACTTTATACATTAGTTTTTAGTATTACTCTCGGTATGAAATTAAGTTAATTACTTAACCGTTCCTTAAAATCGTTTTGACAAACATAATTTATTTTGTCCCATTAAACCTTGATTGTATCCTGTGGGGTGGGGATACGAGCTAATATCCAAACTAAAATATAATGTTAATAAATCTACATACCTTTCTAAAATGTTCCTTCCAGGCTGTAAAATGTACTGGATGCCATGAACAGTGGTACTTTCAAAGTATTCTTGTATCTTACATACACTACCTTTTATCCAATTCATCATGTCAGTATTACAATAGAATTTGAATGGCTACTTTTTCTCTTTAAGATAATATTTAATACAAGATTTCAATCAAGTTCATGAATACGGGTTCAATATACAATATTCATGTATATTTGTCTAGGTACTAAAAAGAGTGAATTGCTTCTAAAACGCAAAATGTTTGCTTATAAGAGATTTTAGTGATGTAGCACATTATTATAGATCTATTCTTTAGTATATTTTTTTTTTTAGTAGGATATTTATAAAATATTTTAAACTTTTTATTATCTTAAAGAATTGTATGTGATTTTTTTTTTTTCATTTTTGTGAAGTAAATGTATGAACCGCAAGATTGATATAGAAAGAGGTGACAAATCGACATTGGTAATAGAAATTGTTCGATAAGACGAAATAATGTTTCTGTCATTAAAAAGTATACCTTAAAATGATCCATTCAGATATAAAAACTAAAAGCATTGAGTAGTTATTGAATGATTAGAGAGGTGTTTTATGTGTAATTGAGATTAGAATGGGTAAAATAGAACTAATATATTCTAGATGTTAAATGAAGTCACGCTATGTTTCTATTGTCATACTCTTTAATGGTATAAGCTGTTAGTGGTAATGGTTAAAACTTTAAATAAAAATAAGTTCCTGTTTGAGATTGATTTATTTCTTTTTATTTAAATTCCAATCCCAATTTGTTTTTTTGAGATGTCATTTTTTTTTTGGTAATCAATAACGCATTAATTATTTATCATGCAGCGATATACATATATCATATATGATGATTCAGAAGGTCCTGTAAATTGGGAATGTTCCAGTTAAAATCTGATAAGTTATCTTAAGGTGTACTACAGTCTATAAGATTAGAGTTGGCACAATCGAAGACGGGAAACAACAAACGTGGAGGTAGTTTTGGGGTTATAAAAAGGGAAAATCGGTGTTGCCATGTTATATTTTTTTTGTGGAACAGGGCTAGAGTAGAGCATTTTTTTCTAAAGTTGCATTTAACATGGGGGACCAATAAAATCGTTTCTCTAAAATTTTCCCGCCTTTTGATTGTGCCAACTCTAATCTTATAGACTGTAATCTTATATGTTAGGGTTAAAGTGTAAAAATATAAGTAAAATGCCAATTATAGTGGGACATAGCTTCCTCGCATACTATCACTTACTTTATTGATGGAAGCAACCCTGTTTTTGCTTCCGAGCGTACCAAAGGTAACGGAAGTTATGTGAGCTATTACTACCTAGCTTATGAGACTAAACACCTGATTTATATAAAAGCTGCTTAATATCAGACAACAGTCCACTTTTTTAATCTTCTTATAATTAGAACTAAGAAAGAGCTGGCACATAAATAAATAAATTCAATTTATAAAATTGCTCTAATGCAAACAATTTTGGCTAGTCAGTCTTATGCAATTATTTTCAATAACTAAGTGATCTTTATTCGGAATGAATATCACTATATTCCTCTGTTCCTACTAGGATCCACGACAGGAGTGATGCAATAAATAAGTTCTCCAAGACGTGGTCATGCTTCAATTAATGCATAGAGAAAGGAACAAAAAAAATCGCTATTGCATGTTTTATACATACATAATATTTTCATGTATACAATTATATTAATAATATTATATACATATTTATAACATTAATGTATAAATGCAATACACATAATATTATATACATGATAATATTTTAACATAATACCTTTTTTTTATGTATGAAATATACATGAACACATAATATATTATAAAAAGTTATTTAATACAAAAAGAATATACAAATTTATTTAAAAGTAAGAACTAGTTAACTATTATTATCATTAAACTAAGGTAATCACATATTACATAGAAATAAAAAGAACAGAAAAATATTCATTTTTTAAAGATTCTTTCTTTTTTTTCAATTTAACTTAAAAGAGATACATTATTTATAATTAAAAAAAAGTTAAGGTAAAAGTATATTAATTAATATTAAAGTAAATTAGTTAATATTGTCACCCACATCAAAACAAAAAATCTTTAGTGACCTTTTTTTATTACCAAATTTATTGGTTCAAACGGGTTTTTACCACTTAATTGGTGGAGACTTCTTTTCACCACTTCCAGGTCAAAACCTGTTTTCAACTACTTAACTGGTTGAAACTTTTTATACCACTTGTTGGTCAAAACTTTGTTTCACCACTTATTAGTAGAAACACGTTTTCATGATTTATTCGTCGATACTAATCTTTAAATTATATTTTTTCATGGACCTAAATAAAACCCATGGAATTAACTTAGTCAGTATAATGTCAATCCTCTAATATGTTTAACATTTATTGGTTTCAACCACTTTAAAGCAACCAAAATTAGAGAGGTGAAACCAATGTTACATTAAATTTTCATTATCGAAGATTAACAAGAAATTACTGATAAGTTTGACTCATCTTCAAGTCCAATTTCAAAAAATAAATTTATAATCAGTGAACTTAATAAATACTTAGGGTTGACAGGTCACAATCGGAGAGCAAATCTATTTTTTTTTGTTTAAAATTACTCATTTTTTAAAGATAAGTCTATTCCAATTAAAATTCTAGTAGTATAGTTTTGCTATATTTGACACTCAAAGAGCAATTCTTTGACATTTTAACTACATATTTATAAATTTACTGATTGCACATTTGGGCCTTAAATCTTAAGTAACTAAATAGATACATGTTTCAAACAATATTTTCAAGAAATAAAATTATCATAATACATTTACATTTTCCCATGGCTAAATGTTTTATATTTAAAGACAAAAGTAAAAGGCAATTTTTTCCTTCTTATTTAAATCCTATATGTTAGATAAAGATCCTTTCTATTTTTTATTCATACATCTCAACCAATTGTTTTATTCAGTCAATAAAAAAAAATCAAACAAATTGTAACAAATAAGTAATATTATTACTTTATGGTATTATTTTTATGAAATTATTTGGACACTTTTAAATGAAAATATTATATTACAAATGTTTTAAAGATAGATAGATAGAATAGACTTTTTTTTAAATGATAAGGACGTTTTTCGGGAAGATTCTTTATTTGGTTTTTAATTATTATTTAATTAAATTATGATGCATTCATGAGGGAAAACTTTCAGAGGAGTTGCTGCAGTTGGACATTCTGAAAAATTTGAAACAATAATTAGTGAATCAATGAACGTATAAGCAAACGATATTAATAATATAAAAGAAAACCTGTCTTAACCGGCCCATACACTAAACGTGCATTGCACGCCGTGCCATTTTTTATGTTGGCACGACGTGCTTGGCATGGCACGCCGAGCGCCACACACTGTAAATGCAGTTTGCTCCGCGACGTGCTAGAAGTAGGTGTTCATACTAAGATCTTTGAGTGTAAACGGTCAGTTATGCCTGTGGTAACGAAAAATAAAGCTTTCTTGATTGGCAAGATACATGAAAATAGAAAGGAGCAACGGAAGAGGTTGCAAATAAAGACTAAAAATTGGCTGAAGAAGAAAGATTTCCTTACTCTTAACTCGCCACAAACATTGGTGATTTCTACAAGTGTCAATAAACAACGACAAAAAAATTGGGAGACAGAAAAACGTTGTATCACTCATTTAAAACAAAAGCCAGTAAGAATCTCTTGATTCTAGCGAACGAAATGTAGCCTCAGATGTTGCAATTTTTAGCACGTGGCACGAGACTAGCCCACACACTAGCACGTTGGCACGTGGCAGGATGGCATGGCACGCCGAAAATCAAACTCACCGTGCCATGCATTGCACGCCGTGCTTTGCATGGAGACCTCCATACACTGGCACGTTTCGTCTGTTTTTGGCACGACGTGCTTGCACGGCGTGCAATGCACGTCTAGTGTATGGGCCGCTTTAGGCCTCAGGCATACGATACAAGCGGGGAGCAGAGGGTGGCAGAGCGGTGCTTTATGTTCACATTCAGTCAATGACAGTAGAGGACAGCCGACTATGACAAGCATGGGCGTGTGAGCGAATAATTTTGTCGCTTACCGCTGAGCTTTGAGATTAATTTTTGCTCACCGCTCAGTCTTTTCAGTCGATTGAAAACTCTCGTCAAGTAAACATGGCAGGGAACAGGGAACTGAAAGAAAATAACGCCCAGCCAATAATTTTCGCTCTTAAGGCCCCCGCAGACGACAGAATCTTTGTATAAAGTGGCATTACTCGTTATGACAGACTTTAAATCGATCCCCACCGACTTAACGCACAAGCGGTTCCGATTTTTCACCAACTACTGGGCAGCCCTAGAGAACCCCTTAGGGAATGTTGAAGTCTTTTTTTCGACGCTTGCGGATTTGGATATTGAAGTGTTAAACCTTTTTTTAAAGAGTTTGTCCTTAGCCATAAATATCCCTAAGAAGAGAAACAACATAGATGTTATTCTGTGAATTTTGCATTGAGTTATCGAATTAGAAACACATGATTTATCGGCCGTTCCATCGGCCAGGACGTCGTCGGTTATACTCGTATCGGGCTTGTAGGCCCCTTGAAATGTAGGCTGTCATGTAATTTAAGTATTAATCAAATTTAATTTTATAACATAGTTCATTGTTAGTTAATAACACTTGTAAGATGTAAGTTGATGGACTCTCTCTTGGCGGCGAATGCTAGGGAGTATTATGATTTGTTATATACGAAGAATATTTATGTATTTATAATATAAAATAAAATCATATTCCACATGTAGGCACCTAATTAATAACCTTGGAGTTAATTTTTCTTTCGATGTCGTCTGATGGTCGCCAGACATCGGATCGGGAGAACGGATCCAATGTAGGTGTAGGTCCAGACTGATTTTTTGACTGATTGGCATTACAAAAGAATCAAGAATCCCCAAATTTCATATTATATATCCCGATAAATCGTATATAATTGCCAGTCCTAAGTCCTTGGTTGATAACTCGTATAAAGCCCATGTATTTCAGTCCCCTCAATACAGCGGATTTTTCCCCCTACCGAGGTGAAACATCTTATAACTCGTATAATTCTGAGAATAATCCTGATATGACTTACGATTGCAGGGGAACCTTTTTCAAGATTTGGTTTGTTACATTCTGTTGAGGTTAAGGGATAGATTACCGACTACGGCAAGAGGCCCGGATGTTTGGTGTTCACCCAGCTTAACGATATAAAAGGGTAGCTGCTTACATAAAGTGGCGTCCATCCGGTTACAAATGTCAATAATACGGTTTATACAGCTTGTGAAGCAACAAACTAACTAAATATTTTCCATAACATAAGCTAGTTCCATAGTTATATAACTCTAAACTCTAAGCCCCTTCATGGGCTGTTGTGCCATGGATTACTATTATTACTACCCTTATTTATAGGGTGAGAAAAAAGTTATGCTTTCCATAACTTTTCTGCATATATTTTCTGTGATAGAGTCTCTAGAAGGCTTAAGTAAAATCCTTAATAGGAACTAAGTTCTTCAAGTCAAGTCATAAATAGTTAAAAGGCCACTTTTGCGATATTTTGAATGACCGACCTTGGATTATTCAAAAGTTAAATAAGTCTTCGATAGAAAGTAGTCAATATTTTAATTGTATAGGTACATCTTGACGTCTGCGTATTATACCACATGTTTTGATAATCAAGATTTAATAATAGCTATTATATTCAGTTTGGTATGAAGAATTACTTATCTTCGATACTTGCTGAATCTGTGATAGACCGGTTTTGGCTCTATGCCATCATCAGCAGAATAATATAGAACTTTTGGAGTCTTGATTGTTTCTTTCCCTCGCGTAAACTACTACTAGCAGTTAAACTCTCAGAGTTCTGTATTCTCTGCAGAAGATGGTTTACCTACAGCTGAAACCTTGGAGTCCAGTAATCCTCAGATTTATTTAAGTAATTCTTCACATTATGTTTAAATAGCAATAAAATGTACTTGCTATGTCTAAATAGCAATTAATACTAACTACTAGTGCATGCCTAAGATTATTATAATTGATTATTTAAGATTATTCTTACCATATTGACATCTTGGTCCGTAGAAACCTGTACCTTCGCACCGGCATTTATACCAGGGCTGATTTGAGGTTTGAACGCATACTCCATGGTTCGCACATGGGTTGGCTGTGCACACATCGTACCCCTTACCTAAAAATAAAATCAAACATTGATGAAGTTAACCATTATAATTATAAGCAAGTATAATATCAGTATTATTTTAGTGATAATAAAGCTTATAACATTTATATTTTGTTTATAACAATTGTTAAATACCAGCCTACATTTTTTCATGAATTTCAAAACCACACTTATTATAAAATACTAATATTGATAAAATCATCTTAAAAGCTTTATTTATAGATAAAGTTCTTATTTTTTCTCTATTCTATACCTCTAGATTTGCAATTTAAAAATAAAAAAATCTCCTATGCGAGTTCCTTATTATTTAGCTCCATTTATTAGTTTTCGTATGTAAATTTATTAAAAATTTTATCAAAATTTATCATAAAAAAAACTTCCGGCGGGGAATCGAACCCGGGCTCTCTCAATCCGCATGTTAAGCTATTTTCTCAGGAACTAGATTGTTCCTGGGAAAACGGCTTATATCTTTAGATTCGTATTTAAATTGACTACAATTTAGAATTTTTTAAATCAAAATTGTCGGAACCGTTTTCGAGAAATAATTTTTTTCACGTTTTTTCGAAGTTTTTGGGAGGTAGCTCCCCTAAATGTGGAGCTAAAATTGATTTCTCGATTTATCCTCGGGGTATGATTTTTCTGAACATGTACCTATGCAAAATTTCGTCAAAATCGGCCCACTAGTTTAGGCTCCAGGCGTCTGCACAGACACACACACATTTTTTAAAAACCACTTTTTTGGACTCAAGGGACCTTAAAACAAGATTGAAGACCTCAAATCAAAATTGAAATTTTGGGTTTCATTTTAGCCCATATTTGAAAACTATTGAAATTTGTCATATAATAACAATATACATTTGCACTAAGTGTAAAAAGGTATTAATAAGGTTCCTTTACTTTTGACACTAAAATTAATTACTTTATTTTGGACACAAAAATTAATTTATGCGGTGCCAGGATCGAAGCCGATGAGTAGTACCTAAAAAATGCCTCTTTCCTTAATTGTACTGGGGGTAAATCGTGTCCAAGGAATATACTTGTTTGCATAAAGGTACGCTAACTGTTCTGTGTAAATATATTCCTTAATTTAATAGCTTAAAGATTTTTAGGAGCATTAATATAGTTAATTATCTATCTATATTATTAAAAAAGTTTTGTAAACTTAAAAAAGAGAAAGGGGAGGTTCTCATAGTAAATTCCACTCAAGAATGACACGGGGACGGGGAACTGTCATTCCCGAGGCAATAAACAAAACACGGGACGGTGTAATCTTAGAATAATACTATATATTGAAAGAGGGTCACTGATAACATTGAAGCCAACTTTGGTTGTGTACCTTATCTGCGTTCTAAAAATTCATTTTTGTAATTAGTGGCGTCATAACTCTAAAATTATTTTATTTTTTTTATTTATTTAAGTATCTTTAATGGGACAATAGAGGGGGGTCCAAATTGCCGTGAGTT
>KZ651419.1:66925-91612 GCA_001010745.2 Gerris buenoi | reverse complement strand
TTTTTTTTCAGAATAATCTGTTCTGGACGATTCTTTAATACAGGCAAAGTGAGCAACATTTCCCTGGCTTCTTCAAGATACTGCTATGATTAGTTTAATACATATTTGGTTTTCTTCTCATCGCAATTTAAAGGTATTTTTCATATTAAATACATATTTTATCTTACTAGTGGTATCATACATTGCAATATAATCGTGATAAATCCAACATAAATAATTAAATGTATAAAATAATTATCATAACTTAATTTAAGCAGTTGAGTATAAGTAAAAGATTAACGAAAGAAGTGAATTTAAATACGTTGCATTCAGTACTACCTATCTGTTAATTTAAATTTATACTGACATTGTTTATAGGTATCCTCAAAAGTTTAATAATATTGATTTTAACTATCCTTAAAAGTACAAAAATATAGATTTTAAGATTGAAAATGCTTTACTGAAATAAATTACTAATAAATAAATTATTAATGGTTAAATAATAATAAAATTATTGCATTATGATATTTCATTCATTATACCAAGTTAAATGACTAGTTATTGTTTCACTGACTAAAATTCTATTACTTGAGAATATATTATTGTAAAATCGGTCCTCTTCTTTATTTATTTAATTAATACAGCTGTATTATAATAATTTTATATGAAGAACTTTGTTTGAAATTTTCTTTAGTAAAATATAATTACTTTGACAAGTTTAATGACTAGATTTTTTTTATAGACTAGATTACAGTCTTTAATGTGGAAATAAGTTTGAATTAGTGCTTTATGTTTGTTTATGCTCTCTTATATTTTTAGTAGTTCGGTAGTGCGACAAAAAATTGTATTGTTCAGTTATTTATTTAGGAATTGGGTATCTCTTTGCCTCTGCAACATTGTTCAGCGTGTTCGTTTACCAAATTTAACATTTTTTTGTCAAAATTTAAGATTGCACTATTTTAAATTAAGCTTACTCAAAAATAAGAAGAATGTTTATCGGCTATCACCATTAATTGATTCGTGTTCCCTGCCGTTGAAACCTTATTGACTGCCAGTCCAAGGCCTCTGGATCAGGGGTAAGAGAGGCTACTGTTCCGAAGCACTGAAGTATGAATTCTGCATGAGATAAAGTTTGTCGATGGGGTTGATTTGGCCTAATCCTACTGGGCCATGATGATGTCCTAACATACTTTCATGGGAAGCGGGTGCACCTAGCTCTAAGCTAAGTGTATCTGAACCTCCTTCGTCTAGAGTCGTACTTTCGTCTAACGATATGTCGGAACTGCAAAAACTATCTCCTGAATGTGCTGGGTAGCCATCTGCTAAACAAAAAATAATTATGATAAATGTGCTGATTTTTTCTTAAAAGCTATTACGAAATTCATACCAAAACTAAGGAAGTAAAAAAAAATTGAATAACAAATCGTAATATATTACCGTCTGGAGAGTAAGGGTGGTTGGGATTTAGGGGTTGACTGCTTGAAGGATTGTAGCCTCCATCTGACGCCTCATGCATATTTAGACTGTTCAAACTAAGGTAATGACCTGGAAAAATAATCAAATCATCACAAAACATGAATACTTAAAACTTTTGAAATCCTTTTGATTAAAATTATTTATAAAGTATAATATAATTCATGAGTTTATAAAAAAAGGTATTTTACCGTGATCCGAAGAGATGGGTTCTTGTTTAATGTTTAACTTTTTCTCATCTTTGTCACTTGGTGATTTTTCTGATTCTTGTTTCGCTTTTCTCTGTATCTTTTTCATTTTTGCCCTTTGGTTTTGGAACCAAACTTGAACAACTCGTACACTTAAGCCAGTTTCTTTTGCCAATGCTTCCCTCACCTGTAAAAAAGTGTTTTCAAATAAAAACCTTCTATATTGAATTTGTTAAGTTAAAAAATGATGAATGTTTAGGATAAGGAGTTTCTTCTAGGTGAGATCATGATATTTTAGAGATATCACCAACCTATAATTTTTCTCCTTACACTACAAGCCTCCATTTATAATGATAAATTATAAATTTATGGTTATAATTATATAACAAACTACAAAACGGCTAATACTAATAATCATCAATATTAATTTCAAATATGCTAACCTTGCGGCAAGGTTTAGGGCTGACTTCGAAAGATGCTTTGAATTGTCTTCTTTGAGCTGAAGTTAAGATGGTGCGTGGTCTCTTAGGTCCTCTTCTTCCGTCTCTAGGCCTGCTGTTTTCGTCTAACAGCATTTCGTCTAAAACAATAGACATCAAATAAATATTATTAATCCACAAATACTGACAAATCTGTTGGCATAGCGTAGTTAAAATGTTTTGAACCAATGTCATTAAAAAAGCGATGTCACTGGGGATAGCTATAGTGGCATAGTGGTAATCGTAACATTTTAACAAATTTAAAAGCTTATATGTAACTTTATAAACAGAACGAATTGTTAGGAGAGGGGTGTGGATGTCTATTTCAATATGTATGCATACATTATGTATATTTCAATCCTTATTTTCTGCTTCTTTCCTGCATTCTTCTTCAGCTGATGCTAGTGCTAGAAATAACTAATACGTCAAGTTTGCTTTACATTACACCTTCTCTTATACATTATGTCTACCAATCATCTATCAAAATTTACTACGTTTCCATGAGCTTTGAGCTTCAATACGGAATGGATCCTGATTTGGGAGTGAACAAGGTAGGTGTTTCCAAGATTAGTATTGAATCCGCATTCAATACGAAATAAAAAAACAACTATTTCTTGGTTACTTTTGGTAAAGGTTGTAAATAATTTTGCATCCTTCGCCCTTTTTAACCATGTTTGTTATGACGTATTTTGACATACTTGACAACAGTTTCAACAGAAATACGCTAAGTGCGCTCACACCATCCACATGCACATGTCGATCCTGACATGTGCATGTCAGGATCTACTTCAGGTGTTTCCATGCAACTCAATCCAGTTACGATCCCAGAATTTAGAGTATCGTATCGGGATCGAAATCCAATTCAATCATGGACACGTAGTATTTATAAGTACTTCTAAGATTTTTTAAGGAAAACAACAAAATTGGGAAATGAAATAACTGGGATTCCTGATTCTTCGGTATTAATATACATTTTTAAACACTATATAGAATCTGTGTTACATCTTATTAGTCCCTAAGATTATTAGAGACTCTTTTTAGTCTGATTGAAACAGATTATTGATTTGTCTTACCCGAAGGGGAAGATGACTGCTGAAGGAGGAACATTTCCTTTTCAAAGTCTTGCCGACAGAATAGTTGCCCACCTCTTAAAACGAATTGTTCACCTTTCTGTAAAGTTTGACAACAGATTACACAGGCAAAGCAGTGTAGGTGGTAGACATGAGTTTGGGCTCGCATTACCATTTCATGGGGACGTACTCTATCCCCACAGCGTGAGCACTTAACTCCAAACAACCTAGAATAAAAATAACAAAAGATCCTTTAAAAAAAGTTACAACTTGTTCAATCTAATATAATCTCGCATTCTTGTACCATAGCTTGTATCGAATTTGCTTCTTGCATAAAGTTGTGATAAGAAAATGTAAATACAAAGAAAGTATAAATACTTCTGCGACAGTTATATACAAACGTAAAGAGAAAAGAGAAGTAAGTTATGTAATTAAGTTGAAACAAAATTAAATATTGTTAAAATTAGCGAAAATAGAAAGAATGATAATCATAGGTAAAAGTTTTGGAAGATTCTTCAATATTATATTAGAGCCCTTTTCTTTTTTTCTGTTGATGATAACATCAAATTCCACTTAATAGTCAAATCACGTAAGTTTTTTTTTTTTTTTTTTTTGCTAACTATGTTCGTTCTATAATATTAAATTTCTATGTTTAATTATTTATGTTGATGGATGGATTAGGTGAAATAATTACAAATATTCTCTTTCTTTCGTGAGACGTTTCGACCCTTTATATGGGGTCGACCCTTTATATGGGTCATCTTCTGACACAGTCATTTATTTTAAAATCACGATAAGATTAAATTAACATTTTTTCAGTTCCCTTATAACAATAATTTAAAAAATGGCGTACTAAAAACCAAATGGTAATAATTAATAGCTAATAATACAAATTGTTGTATATTTTATTTAAAGTATGTATAACTTTTATTAAGACCCTCTCTCATGGAGATAGCTATAAATTAATAACACAATAATTTTCACCACTAATTGTAAGTAGCTACAATTTTTATTATTATTAATGATTACCATTGGGTTTTTAGTATGCCTTTGCTAAAATTATTGTTATAAGGGAACTGATAAAAAATTTGATATTATTGTGATTTAGAATAAAAAATAACTGGGACAAAAGATGACCCTATAAAAAGTCGAAACGTCTAATAAAAGAAAGATAATAGTTGTTAATTATCACACCTAATCCATCAATTAACACAAATAATTAAACACAAAAATTAAATAGAAAGGTGTTAATCCCAACGTTTTACTATAATATAAAAGAGCAATTCACATTATCTTGGATTTATTTTTATTTTGCTTCCGAGCTTACCGAAGGTAACGGAAGCTATGTGATCGTTCTGAAGAGCGAAAATATTTTAGGTCTCCGATTTCAAAAATTCCAAGACAGAAATCCGTTTCAGACATCAGGGATCATTTTGGTTCCGCGTCTGTCTGTCGTTCGGTCTGTCGGTCTGTCCATCAATTTTTGCGAACCGCCATATCTTAAAACTACACGTTCAATTTTAATGAAGTTTGGTTGGTAGGTAATAATTAGCCCATTGTTGGTCCCATATAAGTTTTAACCTTCTACGCCTAATTGTTTCTATTCCACGGGCGCACAAACATACATTTATTTACACCTATAGCTTCAAAAGTACTAATCTGCATCTGATTTGAATGAAACTTTTATAGTTTATAGGAAGTAACCCGAAGATAGTCCCAGATTAATTTGAACTGTCTACGTTTTTAACTTTCGCTAAATTGATACTTTAATTCTTGTAAAATATAAAAACAATTTTGACACATTAAAAAAACGGGGAAAACAATTAAACCAATTAGACAATAATGACTTGTAAAAGAATAAATACATTAGAGTACGAGGATAGAATGCGAGGAAGCTATGTGCCACACCAATTGGCAGTCTATTTTATTAAGTTTAACGTTAAATGCAAGACTTAAAATGGCATACTTTTTCTACTCTAGTTTTGGTACAGTCGTATGAAAGATTAATGTTAATTTATTAATCTGAAATGGCTATTGTAAGTATGTTAAAGAAGAACATTTAAAATATTCGTAAAATTGTTCATATTTTTGGTATTATGTGTGTTTTTTGGAAATATCATAAAGGCAAATGACGTTATCCATTTATAATTTTTACCTGTCATAATCAGTCTTGCAATAAAGTTTTCCATTTCTTGAATAACATGAATGAGTGAGGATGGCTGAACACACGGAGCAGGACAAGCATTGTTCATGCCAACTTCCATCGCAAACTCTCATCAAGTACCTAAACAAACACATGAAATTGAATGAAAAAGTTATGTATTTAATGTAAAAAATGTGAATTTTAAAAGGAACATTATGTTTGTTTGAATATTAATTATTAATTCTTTCTAGGATTAATAATTCCGAAAGTTTATTACCTATCTTGTATTTTCTGACCGCATCCTTCGCATATTTCGTAGGTTTTACAACCACTACCATTTAAATCTGAAACAAAATAAAATTGTTTAGAATTATTTACTTGATGATTTTTTTTTTTGTGATTTCTGAAATTTCCTTATTGTGAATAATACACAACAATGACTGCAATGTGTTTTAAAAATATAAAAACCTGCAGCTAATTTTAATACATAATCGATTTCGACAACTTTAGTTAACCATTATCAGTTTATTGGGCCAAAAATGATAAGTTTTGACATTGACTATTACTATTCACTGTAAAAATCGTTAAAAATATAAACTGTTTTTTAAGCATTCAAATAATTTACTTCTTTAAAACAACTATAATATCTAGGTATTAAAATTTTTGTTTTTCTTTAGAGCTAATTCTTAATTTTTGAAGCTTCTTGCCCTGGTATCACAAATACTATTATAGTTCTTTAATTTATGTCACTGCATGTTTTATACTAGTTAATACTACGGCTCTCTTAGTAAATTTCGTAGTATACCTCATTCATGATCCCTTAACTAACTTTTTAATGTTGATAGTCGATCTAAATAAATACAACAAAACAAAGATAACAATAGTAGTCCAGTCAATTTATACAACAAATTTGGGATTTATTGCAAAAGGTCCGGTATTTATGATTTTTGGATATGTTGTAGGGACTAGTACCACTAGTAAAAACCCAAGTTTGCAGAATCCTAGATCCTGTGGAAGCAGAGTTATAGCTAAAAAAACATTGACATTTTCCCGCTTTTTTCAGTTTTTAATCTTTATCTTTTTTCCTGTGCATCTGAGAGAAAAAATAGTAATTACTAATTGTGTAGAGGAGAAAATTTACTACTCTTTCACGTCAATAGCTTTTTTCTCTACGGAGTATAGTTTTCTTATTACACAGCATCTAAAATACGATGATTTGAGAAAAATACAAGAAATAAACATTTTGTGGTAGTTCTGATTTTTTTATATGTTGTTCGGACCGGTTAGGGTAGTGTTATCCTAAGTTTGCAGCTTCGGAAAACCTGTGATAGCTGCGTAATATGTGAAAAACTGAATAATTCTCGGACTTTTTTTCAGTTGCTGCTACATACCTCGTAAACTATGCGTTGTTCGATGTTAGTTGATCTTACTATTTTTTTAGTACAATAAATTTACAACAATTTAAGTCCAATGCTAACTCTGTACGTCCAATAGATTCCGAGATATAGCCCTATAAGAGTTAAAAAATGTTTTGCAAAAAATTGAAATTTTAAGTACAGCTCTGGTTTCGGGGCAAATTTCGGCGTAAAACTGTTAAATTATGAGAAAATTCATAAGAAATAAAGTTGCAGCAAATATAATTGGCTTCTTTTTATGTCCAACAACAACTCTGTACGTTCAATAGTTACTGAGATATGACACTTCAAAGATTGGCAGTGTTTTCCAATAAATGGAAAAAATTAAGTATTGCTCTCGCTTCGGGGCAAATATCGGCATAAAGCCTCTTCTCTACGAAAGAAGTCGTAAGAAATAAAGTTGTAGTAAATTTAATTGGCTTTTATGCAATAGAAAAATAAAGCCTTTAGACAAAACAGTTCCGTTGTAATCGTAAAAATAACAAAATGGGAAAATTGTAAATTTTAAGAATTGTACCTAAACCACTTCTTATAACAAGTTTTGGGCATTCAACGAAAAAAAAAGAGCATAGAATCATGCTTCAAATTTACTGAACTTTAAAAATGGTAACGACTAAAATCAAAAAACGCATAGTATACGAGTTATATGGAATAAACTGAAAAAAGTCCGAATTTTTTCCAGTTTTTCACAAATTACGCAGCTAGCACAGGTTTTTCGAACCTGCAAACCTAATATCACATTACCCTAACTGGTTCTAATAACATATAAAAAAATCAGAACTACATCACTGTTTGTGAATTTAGCTATTTATTAAGTATGTTTTGACTGGCCTTAGTATATTGTTTAAAAATAATCGTATTTTCGATGCTCTGTAATTAGAAAACTATAGTCCGTAGAGAAAAAAGCTATTGATATGAAATGTTAGTAAATTTTCTCCTCTACAAGATTAGTAATAACTATTTTTTCACTCAGATGACCAGAAAAGAAGATATAGATAAAAAACTGAAAACAGTAGGAAAATTTTAATGTTTTTCAGCTATAACTCTGCTTCCACAGGGTCTAGGATTCTGCAAACTTGGCTTTTTACTAGTCTTACTAGCCCCAACAACATATCCAAAAATCATAAATACTGGACCTTTTGCAATGAATTATGATAAATTTACTGGACTATAGAGTTAGTATGCCAACTAATTATACAAATAATTTTTTTCCCCAATTCTTCATGTGAATAGCTAATAGATTAATAACAAAATATGTTGCTTATTAATATCTGCAAATTGTAGTTTTGACATTTTCCAGCAGTTTTGCAAAATTCAAGAATCAAAAAGTAAAATGGAAGTTAATAAACTTATTTTTTGAGGTTATAATATTTTCCAAAATTTTCCGGACCTCCCACTTGCCTGGGCGGTATTTCTCTCCGAACCTCCGGCGTTTCGGTACTGGAAAATTTGCGAGTACACCTCGTAAATTGCCTTACCTTTGATATTAAGTCTTTTTGGGCATTAAACAATATTGCACTAAAATGAATAATAATTGCAACTAAAATATAAAATGTTGTATGACTTTTTATTCGAT
Organism: Gerris buenoi; assembly: GCA_001010745.2. Lineage (NCBI taxonomy): Eukaryota > Metazoa > Arthropoda > Insecta > Hemiptera > Gerridae > Gerris > Gerris buenoi. The sequence goes on along the minus strand of KZ651419.1, from coordinate 83,289 downwards.
ACAAAAAAAGCGAAGAAACGTTAAGAAATGGCTGGTTTAAGAGTAGAAATGGCTCGTTTGTCTCTACACGAGACTATTAAAGGCTAATACATAGAGAATTAATTGAAGGGTTCTGATAAAGAAAAGGAGATAGTTAATTGTTTGATAATACTATCGTTACAGTGATATTATATTGATACGGGCTCCCCTGGAGATAAGGCTGGCGTTTGACTCTTCACTTCTCTAATGGGATTATATACAGTTTTAAAAGATTCAATTCATTCGTTTACATACTTTTACTATTCGTAATAAAAACTTAGTTTTTCAAACTTTCAATTTTTAGTAGCTTGTGCACAAAATAAAAAAAATGCTAAAATTAAGATAACTAGCACAAATTTTACATTTTTTTTTGTATACTGTGCATAATCAAGTACAAAAAACGTTATTCCTTAAGTTTTTCATATTTAATTTATTTTTTTAGGAAGAGTCATAGATGGGTACACCCTACCTAGTCTCCGACTGAATATTGTAGTATTAGTTCTGATATTTTAGTTGTTTCTGTTATTTGCGACTGATCAAGCTGCTGAAATACCCACAAGATCAGGCGACTGGATTTTAGACGGATTGATCAGTCTAAAATGACAAGCCTGCCGGTATAAGAATGTACCTCTTTATTTTATGATTTTGTTGTTCCTTACAAATAGAGGAACACTTCATTCTAATGTTAAATGTTATACTAAAAAGAAAAAAAAGAAAAAAATAAATCCCTTATAAATTATTTTATCATACCTTAATCCTTTAAGGGGCCACTTTGTAAATTCCACTAATGCTTCCCACTCTTCTTATTCGTACACTCTTATATACAATAAAATAAGTGCATATAATTTTCTCTTAAAAATATAAACCTTACTAAAACATCATTACATTCATGTTTTGCGGGCTTGCATAAGCATAACAAATAATATACATATATGTAATTGTTTTTTTTATAGTTTTCCCCCTATTTAAGGAGTAGGATGCTGATGGATAATACAATTTTATATGTATAAATGATAATAATTCCACATATATTATATCATATTAAATTATATAAATCGATATTATATACAATTTTTAATCTTCTTTTTCTTTTTAAGTATAAGTTAGATACCAGAACCATACCACAACTATTTTTGTATGTCCAGTATAAAGAAAAAATGCACAACGAGCAACTGTTGATAGAAGTTAATAAATTGTTTAGTTGTTTTAAATTAATATCAGGTGTGTTTCATAATTTTGGTCGGTACACAATTAGCATTAAACACTTTATATACAATTACAAGAATTATTGACTTTGAAAGGAAATTACAAACTCGCGGATTAAGGAGATTATATTAATAGCGAAGTTAACCCAAGGAATGTGAAGATTACATAAACAGATATTATGAATAATTAATACATTTCTAAAGTTTGAAGTTATGCGAAATTTCATTCAGTAAGGTCTATAAGGGGCTAAGGCTATCTAATTATTGAGGTGAGGATTGTAAGGGGAGTCCATTTATGCGGTCATCTCGTGCGGTCAGGCTGGACCACTAATTACCCTACAATAGAGGTTTGCCCAGCATGAAGGGCTGAAGTTCATTACATTAACCAATACTCAGAACAAGCCGGTCTCTGAGAGGGCACTATTTACATACAGTGTACCTACACATTCAGCTCAATGGACCATAATTCATAAACGGATACTATAGAGGGAGGGGGAGCCCTTCTAAATAGCCCTTCAGATACATAATCTACCTCATTAACAAAACCACCCTAACTGCCCTTTCCCTGATAACAACCTCTTCAATACTCCCACCAATTGATTAGTTTTTTATTTAACACCCAATCAAATCAAAATATAATTTTTAATCTCAGTCTACTTATACGAGTAATTATATTAGGCATAACTTGGATTTTTTAAAAAATGTATTGTTCTACAAGGTACAATAATAATAATAATTTTAAAAATTAGTTGAAAAAAGTTCCATTCAGATTAACTAACTTTTAAATTTTAAACATTCTAACATTCACAATAATTAGGTTTCTTAAAGAAAATATTATATATGTCCATATAGTGTATAAAAAATAAGATACATTTCAATATTTTTGAAAATGTTCGGAAATTAGGGATGCAATGTTTCCAAATTTAGTTGATTAATTCAATAAAACCCTGATGAGGCAATCATTTTTATAATATACTGGTAATTAAAGAGGACAAATAAATAGATATATTGATATTTCTTTCCAGGAATAAACTTCAGTTATTAGAGCTATTGGTTGGAATGAACTTGGTTCAATGAATAAGGTATAGAGTTTTTCATTTCTATTGACATCTTCATTTTAATATCATGTTCTATCCTTTACCTTTGTCGTATAGAAATAGTATTTTTTTTATTTATTTATTTTTTTTTTTTAATAACAATCTCGGGCTAAGAATCTTCTACTTTTTAATATAGATATAAATCTCCCCCTACTTTAGCGCATTTTTCCGGGTAAAAGAGCGTTCAACGATGCACTTAATTTTTACCCTCCTACTCGAGTAAGTTACCTGTGAAAATATCGTTATTCATACGTGAATGCGGGAAAAGCTAGGGTAAAAATCGTACAACAATAACCATACCATTGAAAAGGAAGAGAATATTTCGTTGGGAAGAGGGAGGTAAGGATGACAAGTAGGAGTACCGACGACGGTATGAAAGAGGATGGGGGTGAAAAAAGATACTCAACCAGGAGGAAAATTTTCTTTTAAGTATATTTTTCTCGTTTTTTCATCTCTTCTTTCTCAAATAAGAAGAGAAATATATGTATAAAAAAGTAAGAGATAGGGGGTTCTTGCTATAAGTGTGCTCTTCACCAGGAGGATCTTGGTGGAATAATCATAACTCGTTTTCAAAGAACCTCCTTCTCTCCCGGACCATTCCACAATGCCGTCTTTTCTCCCTTCTATTGCTTCTTCACTTGCCTTTTAAGAGGGAAACTAGAAAGGGGGATACGAAATTAAATTTTTTCCACCCCCCCCCACCTTCCTCCCTTTTTTCACAATCTTTTTCAATGAGAAAAAAGTATCTTTTGACTGTCTCAAAATATAAAAAAAAGTTTTTTAAAAAATGAAACAATTTGAGCTTTTCTTATTTTTTTTGAAGTGTACTACAATGAAGGAAAGTTAATGTTTATTTTTTAAGTCATAATGTTAAAAAATTAAATAAAACAACTCTTGAACAGAAGGACTATTGAAGTATAATACTAACATTTCAATATTAATGCCGTCACATAATTTTACTTTAATAATAATTTTGAAATTGAAGTGGATAAACGTGTGAAGTGACAGGAAGATTTTTTTTCAGAAAACTTCAAGAAAAAAGAAAACTTTAAAGCTACGTAAGTTTACTTTTGCTTAATACTTTTAAGCCCTNGTAATATCTTCCGTTGATAAAACGATGAAAACAAAATATTTGTTTGCCTCGTTCTTTTAATTTCATGTCTTAGATCTTAGATTATGTATAACATATATTTTTATTTAATTATGAGTGTTAAAACCACTTTCAAACATGCGTATTTTATAATAACATGCATTTTTCATTTATTAATAAATTTCTTCTAAATTCCTATTTCTTTTAAGTTCAATAACTCCGCGTTGAATTTAAGATTTGTCTAAAATCAATCAATATTTTTATTTAGATAGAGATCTTTCGGTTATAATCTGTGCTCAAAAGAGTGTCTTTCCATTTGTGAAGAAATAAAAGAAAACTTTATTAGTCTATAATTATATATTTTTATTAAAATAAAAATTAATTCAAATCATAGGGTAGTAAATATTTTAGGTCAATTACATGCTCATAAATAAAATTGTTTTTACGCCTGGAAAACAATTTTTCCCATGTCTTTTCAAGAAGAATTATTTATTATAATTCGTTCTAATATTGACCAATCTGACATAAACTGTCTCTCTAAGTGAATTCTAAATTCAAAGAATAGATGTGGAGAGATTATGTTATGTTTCGATTTTGACACTACTTTCATAGACGCTCTCGTTTCTAATGCATACATAGTTTATATTTCTAAGAGGTGATTATGATTCAAACATGTAGATTAACACTTGAGAAGATGTGCATAGTAGCTGATCTCTCTGTTGTGTTATGATTTAATGTAGTATCAAAATTTGAAAAAAAAAGTTATGTAAAATTTTTGGCGATACGTAATTAATTTTAAAACTGGTCTCGTCAAAAACAAATAACACATAATTCGAAAGCCGATTCAAGATTTTACTATAAATGTTGTATACAGTGCAGTGCATGAACTTCACTTTTCAGAAGAGCTTAGAAGGGTTTGCCTCTGCTTTGTTTCAAATTATCTAAACAAAATTGATATACGCTTTTGAGTTGTGAGTTAAAAAACTCTTTTCTGGCGTTTTATAAGACAATCTCAAGAATAACATTATATTTGGTTGTTCAATTGCTGAAGACGACTCATATATCGTGTTTTATTAATAGTCTTTGCGCACATTTTTATATTATTATTATTATTATTTTTTTTTTTTAGAATCTGCCCTGAGATAATAAAATTGAGTTATCTCCATAAGCCCTTAGCGTTTTCTTTAGTAAAGTCATTGTAATTTTCAACAAAGCAAACTTTGCTGGTGTTTATCAAAGTGCTATGTTATTAAGTTAACATCTTGAATGCTATCAATAATCAATTGGATTGATTATGTGAGGTATGCGATGCGCATATAATTGTATAAATTCATTGGCTTAGAATCTGAGTGGGTTCTGTGGGGAGCACCCCTTCCTTCTACCCCCTCCCCACCCCTCAGTTCATTATTGTTTAAATACCATTTGCTTTCACAATACCACAGTTTACAGAGATGTAAAATAATCAATCATATTTAATTCAAAATAATATTTTCTACACAGCCTTGTTCTCAAAATTAATTGCAGTCTACCTCGGTGCATTCCTATATTACTAAAATATGCAATAAATGAAAATAATTCGGAATGCAGTCTGGATTTTAAGTTTTTTTTGTTTCTTTTTATTAAAATAAACCATTCAAACGAAGATTTTATTTTTGATTACAGTGCAATTATTATTCGAAATATTTATTTCTTTCTAATAAGTTTAACTCAATTAGTTTGCTTGTATATGAAATTAATATCAGTAAAATTAGAATACTGATATTGAGAATAATTTTAATTCACAGAATGTTCGTACTATCCTATAACAATCATTGTCTATTGTACTAACAAACTAATTAGACATTGCTAAACTCTGAAAATTAAGAAAGTTGATTAGTTTCTGTCGAACCATATGAGGTAAATTTGATTATTGTTTATATGTACCTGAAACGTACATAGTTAATATCTACTAAAAATGCCTAAATAACATTAATTTTTCTCACACACGATTTTGAGATATTCTCGAGCTGTTGGGTGAATTGTGTAAGCGTTATGATACTGTATATTTTACAGACCGCAGATATATTCAACGATATTTAATGTAAACGATATCATTTTTGTTAAAGAATCTAATATGGTTTTCAAGAATAGAAACAATAAATCTGTCTACTAGAATATTAAACGCGACTGCGAATATATTCTCCCGATAAAAAGCCAGTTAATAAAAATAATAAAACAAGTAAGGCGCGCTTCACGTCAGTACGTGGGCGATAATCGCCGGTTTCTGTACGATTAAGTTTAATTATTAAGTATACTAGTTGCATATTCTTTTTCTACCCTTCAAGACCTTTAAATTGATTTATAACATGTTATGGTGACTAAAAACTTTTGTTTAGTCGGCGCCATATTAGCCGCCATCTTGAAAATATTGCGTGTGTTATTTTAATAATTGCATATTCTTTTTTTACACTTTAAGACCTTTAAATTGATATATAACATGTCATGGTGACTAAAAACGTTTTTTTAGTCGCCCGCCATATTAGCCGCCAGCTTGAAAATATTACGGGTGTTATTTTAATAGTTGCATATTCTTTTTCTACACTTTAAGACTTTTAAATTGATGTATAACATGCCACGGTAACTAAAAACTTTTTTTTAAGTCACCCGCTATATTGGCCGGGCCGCCATCTTGAAAATATTAAGTGTAAAACTCCAAAATTTGTCCAGTTGTCTCAAATGCCGAGATGCACCTGTGTGCCAAATTTCATGTTTCTAGCTATAGTAGCTTATGAATTGAAACAAGCCAACGGACAGACAGACAGACAGAGCCGTTATATGAGGTTTCTTTTTTTACTTAGTACAGAAACCTAAAAGCATAGGATGGATTGGAGAGGCGTCGTCCTTATGGCTAGAAATCTTAGCTTGTGTACACGAGCTGGTGCACTAACATACAATAATAAATAAATTATTTATCTTAAAAACTCCAAATTTTAATTAAAGTTTTAAAGTCAGTCAACAGAATTTACAACCTCAATTATAGACCTCGAACCAAAAACGTTTTAAAAACAATCTGGATTAAATCCTTCATTGAAAACCACGAATAAAAACATTTTTTATCTAAGGCCAATAAAGCATTTTCTGGGATTGGCTTTTATGAACACTCTTCCGTTTAATATATCTATCGGGATGGGTTTTTAAATACTCCACGAAGTCAAAGCTATTTAAAAAAGTTTTAATTGAACTTACATAAATATGCTTACATTTTTCAATAATTAATATTCTTAGTAATTAGTAGGGGTTGTTTCCTAGTATATAATTCTTATTGTTAGTAGGATCTAAAGGAAATTAAAAGCTCACTTATGCAGTATTTCGACCTCCCTTTGGGCCATTTTCAAGTTGACTATCCTACTATTGAATATAGCTATTTTGGGTTAAGTTACCTTGATATGAGTAACTTTTTAAAAATTTGAAGTTTTACTCAGATGTAGTATTAAATCAATAATGAAATTCATAAAATAACAATGGAATTTTAGAAAAACTATCCCAAACTGGATTGACAATAACGACAAAAGTTAGAACAAACAACTTTTTTTTTTTTTTTAGCAAGAACAGGACTAGAGTAATCGTCTAGTCAGCTTGAAGATGACCCAAAGAAGGGTCAAAATAATATAAAAAGTGAGCTCTTGATTTTTTCTTTAGACCCTACTATCAATATGNTGTAGAACAAACAACTTTTTTTTTTTTTTTTTTAGAAAGAACAGGACTAGAGTAATCGTCTAGTCAGCTTGAAGATGACCCAAAGAAGGGTCAAAATAATATAAAAAGTGAGCTCTTGATTTTTTCTTTAGACCCTACTATCAATATGATTAATATTATAATATATATTTTTTTCTTTCCCAGTGACCAAGAAGTGCCTTGACTTAAACCCGCAGGAGAAGAGGACGATAGGGAGAATTCGGCAAACCTGAGTCTGAGGACGGATCATTATGGAAGAGATTAGAAGAAAAGGCAAGACCTGGAAAGAAACTAGAGCTATGGATGCTATGGAGCTATGAATGGAAATTGGAAATGCTTTGTTCATCCTCTAAGATCTTCCTCGGAGTAAAAAGGAACTTAGTGAAGTAAGTCGTTTCTCTTTCTCCATGGATAATAATATGCCTATATATATGTATATGTTTTCAATTAGTTTTATTAAGACAATGATAATGAAATTTTGGTCTACATTGTTTTCAAAACTTGGCTATATTTCGACCATGACCAGGTCATCTTCATGCCTAAAACATCGTCAATTTAACAGTAATTGTTTAATTAATTTACTTAATTTGAATTTCAATAAAACTATTAATACATTTTTGCTATTTTCCATTACATCAAATCTTCTTATTTATAATATAAAACATGGTAATTACCTTATAAGTCGGTTAAATTTTAAAAAGTTTTTTCCACCATTTTATGGTATCGTCGTTATTTATTTCACTTTTTTATGTATATATATATGTTTTCAATTAATTTCATTATGACAATGATAATGAAAATTTGGTCTAGTATACCTTTTATTAACTAATCAAGTTTATAGATAAAGTCTGCCACCAATTACATATTTACTGATCTTTATTTAGTCCACTCGAGAAGGGTATACTTTACATGTAAAGCCGAAGTGTAAGACATTTTAGTATATCTAGTAAAGTATACCAGTGGAAAGCCTGCTTGTCTGTCTATTAATTTCAACAGAGATAGGTAAACTTTATTAAAACGTACGATTTTGTGTTAGGATGGTATATTTGCACGTTTTTCATATAGTATTTATCTGTCATTTGTAATATATATAGAAATTAATCCGATGAAATAATAAAACAACATTTAAATGCTCGACTGAACTCTTTAAACTTAAAATAAAAATGTGTTACCCTCGCCCTCACTATACAACATTTATCAACCCCTTTTGAGTATACGCTACTATTTTATGGTTTTATAATTATGTATTTTATCATTTGGATTAAGAATTTTTATTTTTCCATTTTATAAATCTACCAAATTCTAGATTAGAAAAAATACGGGGACAAAATTTGGCTAATTATGACCTACCATTTAAATTTCATTAAAATCGGACAAGTATATAGTTTTTACGACATGTTGGTTCCCATCACTATTGAATGACAGACAATAGACCTAATGTGACTAGCACCATTTCTGACTAGGAACTTTTGAATTGAGACATAGAAAATTTGTTTTTTTGAGCCTGCTTGGAGCCAAAAAAGAAGACAATTATTTTTAATTATGACAGCAATTATATTATTTTATTGAACAAAGATAATTGTATTAAATGCGCATGGAAGAAATCAGGAGGAGAAAAGAAACATACAACATGCTGCGAATATATTTTTAAAGAATTAACATAAATAAGCATACAGTGATCATTCAAAAAATGATTTTTTTGTGTAATTATTAATTACTTCCTCCAAATCTCTACATTCATCCGGTCTAATTAATTCGAATACACGTATAGTCAGGAAGTAAACTATAAAATTGATATATAATATATATTAGGTAATTTAACATTAAAATAATATTTTATTGTAATATTAATCAGTCGTATGATTACAAAGTAAATAACATTATTGATAAGAGTAAATAAATATTGATTTTTTTTTTGTACTACGAGTGCTTGCTAACTCTTGACGCAACATTTTACGGATCAATGACGCCATAATTAACTAATGACGTATAGTTAAATAAATAAGCTTCGTAACACTTAAATTTATTAATGATGCAGTTTTTACGAAGAGGCACTTTTAATACTTTTAATTGAAACTAAAATACAAATTACCAAGATGTTTTAGAAAAATTTAATAGGGGTTCCTGCGCTTTCCGAAAACCCCTATATAACAATACAACTCCCAAAAAACCTGGCAATGCGTTGAGTACTCTGTATACCCGAAAAGTTCCTTTTTATTAACCCATTTCTTTGGTGCTTTTTATAAAAGTTAAGTGAAATTGAAATTGAAATACACAGTATCTGTAAATATTACCTTTAGTTTGTACTTTATATCTTAAACATTATAATTACTAATTACCATTTATTAATAATCACATAATTAAGTGGTCATGTTTCAACAACATTTATAATCATATGGCTAGCCAAAATTGTGTGTGATAATTTAATAAGCAGTTTTTTTTTTAAGATTTGGTGGTTCGCAAAAATGTTAGAAGACAGACCTACAGTCACGAGACCAAAAATTATCCTTGAAGTCTAACACATACATCTGTCTAGCAATTTTTGAATTTAATTGATCACAATGCTTTTTTTCATTCTCTAAGCTCAGAAGTAAATATAAGTAGTAAAAGTCAATAGAAAAATAAAAACGAAAGCCTCTGCACAAAATATTTTTAATTTCCAAAGGTTTCATCTTTTGGTCTCTTGGCCATCATCAGTGCCTATAATAAAAAATTATTGTTATTATGATATTCTATTGACATTCACTGCACATGCGCACTTATTCTACTGTAGTAAGAGAAAGTTTGTGTAATATATATATATATAATTTTGATTTTTTCCCCTCTTTTCTTGTCCTTATTTTTATATATCACAGTTTTTTTTGGGTCGATATTCCCTATTAAAAATAGGGACAAGAAAAGGAAAAAAAAAAATTAAATCAAATTAGCAGGTGAAAGTAGCTAATAAGAAGAAAATGGAAGAAGACAACAATAACATCATTAAAAACGTAAACTTAATTATAAGAAAACATGTTGCTAATATTGCAGGCCTGAAGATGACCAGGTAATGGTCGAAATATAGCCGTTGAGATGAAGATGTAGAAGTTTTTGTTTTTACCCTAATCGACCCAAAAAAATTGTGATATATAATTTTGTTTTGACAGAGATTGATTTGATGCATTGATTGATGGTTTGATTTATAATTTTTGTTTATCTAATACTAAAAAGAACCCTTAAGTTTGGCTAAATTCTTAGCAATATAACATTGTACATTTAATGTAACAAAAAACTAGTTTAAATTGTTTTTTTTTTTATTTGGTTATAATCAGTAAATTAGTATTACCAAAAGAGATTTTAATTTTTTAAATTTCTTATTAGTTTAATTAAGGTGGTGACCAGTTATACATTACTGTATTGTATGTGACTAATATCACTTTTAATATTTGGTATTAAAACTAACTTTTTTTAATGGTTTGAATATAGTACATGGACGTAAATATATTGAAATTTTGTGGTGCCAATTTGTAATTATGACTAAACAGAAATATCGAACTTTGTATAAGAATAAGGAATAATTGGTTGTTTTGATTTGAGTGAGATTTTGTGGTCTCACTTCATAATTATGACTAAACAGAAGTATAGAACTTTGTATTGAATAAAGAATAATTATAGTTGTTTTGAGTGAGATTTGTGGTACCACTTCATAACTATGACATAACAGAAGTATCAAACTTTGTATAAGAATAAGGAATAATTGGTTATTTTAAGTGAGATTTTGTGGTACCACTTCATATCTAATTATTGACTAAACAGGAGTATTGAACTTAGTATATACGAATAAGGAATAATTATAGTTGTTTGTTTAGACTGCGAGATTTTGTGGTACCACTTCATAATTATGACTAGAGAGGTTAATAAAAAGTAAAACAACAATATTGTCATCACAATTTTGTATAATGTCACAATGTAAAATACAATTTTTGATTTTTACAGGGTTACAGCTAATGAACAAAATTACTTTATTTACGACGGAAATTATCATTTAGTTAATATTATTGCAATTCTCATACAGTAATATATTTTTTTTTTTCTTAACTGATGATAATGATGAAAGAAAAACAACAATGATGGTTAAAATCGTATCATAATCTATGATTCTCCTAATTCAAGTTTCAGCAAAAGATTTTATTCCCATTATAAAACATTGCCTTGCTAAATATGTATATCTATATAAATACATATAAAATAATATCTTGAGTTTAAAGTTATTTTTTTGAAACTACGAATAATCTAACTTATATTTTACTACTAACTACCTATATTCGTACATGTTGCATTCATATTTTTCATTGTTATTAATGAATGGGGAAGATGATGGTGAGGTTATAGTCATATAGGGTTCATAAAATAGAGAATGTTTCAAATCTAATTTATGATTAATCCAACTTATAATTCACTCTAATTTTTATCACTCTAATGTGTATGTTGGTGGTTGGATTCATATCTCCCATTGCAATTTGTTAATGAATAAGGAAGATTATCGTGAGGTTATAATTTATCAATAGCAAACCTTTTGAATCTTAATTTGCGAGTAATGCTGCTTAAATTTCACTATTTATTCTCATATGCACAATGAATGAGGAAGATTATCGTGATATTGTTAATAAAATAGTGAACGTTTCAAATCATAACCTACGATTAAGTCAACTTCACTATAATTCTTATTCGATATTAGTTGAAACTCTTTAACTTTTTTCTCTAATAAGGATAATAATATAAGTATAAAGACATTGTTTACAAAACAGCTGTGCTTTGACTGATAATTATCGTTAATCCAACTCGTATTTCAATACCTATTCTCTTTCGTATCAGCTGGATTCATATATCTATGATTGTTATTAATGGATGAAGTTAGTAGTCGTAAAGTTTAATAGTCACATACGTATTAACATTACGAATTTTACAATACTTTGGTCATCTATTTCCTTACTATTTTTATCATAATTCTTATCAAATCTTATCAGTTAAATTTAAAATGACAATTTCCTTTGAACGTTATTCAAATTGTTTTTTCTCTGAAATTATCAACTTACTATCTAATAAATTTAAATGTACATACCTGCACATGGTCTTATCGTGTCCACACTCTGCACCATGTTGCATTTAACGAAGTCTAACATTTCACGTGATTTTTTATCATACTATCAATATAAAGGCATTAAACATTACTTATTTTACTATTTTAATTTTTAACACGTAAATTATTATTTTCAATCTTTTGTTTATGTTTTGAAAAATATGTTGTTTAAACTTATATTTGTAAATGTAACATTCTTGAACGGCTGTCTGTAAGTTACTAACTCACGTGGTAAGCTTAATCATGCCCCGCCTTACTCGACGCCAGGGTTACCCCCACCATTATTGTAAGCCACGCCTACTAGAATTATTCCTATTGGTCGAATCGATTCACCACCCCAAACCAACCCCCTTCTCAGAATTTTTTTTTCAACCCTCTAGTTCAGTAGAAGCAAACCCCCCTTTCGATGACATCTCCACTCTAGTTAGTTTTTCTTTTTTTTTTCTTTTTTTTTGGTGTGTTGAGTTGGATACTACACATGCATAGACCACAGTGTCGGCATGATAAACTAATTCTTCAGGGAAAATATTCATAGGACCAAAATAAAGGAAACAACTAAGGGGTTAAAATATTCGAAAATTTATTTTCCTAAAAAAACAACCCTTTTAAAAAGATAATATATAAATCTCTATTTTCTGATACATGTATGAATTGAGGGCTTTCAAGTGTCCAATGTTGATAGTTTGCCAATAATCGGTTACATTCATTTTTATTAATTCCATTTATGCTGATGATATATTATGTTTTCAAGCTTACCGAAGATAAGCTTAACTGATTTTGATGAAATTTAGATGGTAGGCATAATAGGTCCATTGGTTGTCCCATATCAATTTCAACTATCTGCGCCCATTTTTTTCTCTTTCGCATGCACACAATCTTTACTTTTATTAACAACTATATTTAAAAGTATTATTAATATTTTAGTAACACCTGAAAAAGATCTACTTTTAAGAAAATATAGATGGTTAGTTGTATCCCAGATGATCCCTTATAAATTTATTGTCATTCCCTGTATGTGACTAAATCAAATAAGTTTCAATTTTTTGTTAAAAAACATTTGCCTATGAATGTGCAAGGAGCCTTAATTACTGGACGATAAAATAAAATTTAGAGTACTACATACTTATTGACTGATCTGTAGAAAAGGAGGGGTGGAAGTCTTATTTAAATAAATTTGACATATGCGCCTCTAGAGCTTCAGTAGTCAGCAATGGCGACGAGAACTACAGTATTAATGTTAATGGGATAGAACTTTATTGAATTTAATTCTGCTTCAGATGTGTAATAAAAGTAAAACCTTGAGCTTTCTACGGTTAAAGAAAATGCACTTTTGTAAGGTATCTCTGTGCCTGTTTGGTGGACCCGACGATTATTAAAGTAAAACTCAATAGTTTTCTACGAAATTTAACGCATGGCTTAGTTACACCACGAAAAGCATCCGGAAACGTTGGTTCAAAATTAATATTTGGAATTTTTGAACGAATAACATTTTGCTTCAGAGATTACCGAAGGTAAAGGAAGCTATGTGATCGTTCTGAAGGGCGAAAATATCTTAGGTCTCCGATTTCAAAAATTCCAAGACAGACATCCGTTTCAGACATCAGGGATCATTTTTGGTTTCGTGTCTGCCTGTCGGTCTGTCCATCAATTTTTGTGAACCGCCATATTTTAAAAACTACACGTTCAATTTTAATGAAATTTGGGTGGTAGGTCATAATTAGCCCATTGTTGGTCCCGTATAAGTTTTATCCTTCTGCGCCTAATTGTTTCTATTCCACAAACATACATTTATTTACACCTATAGCTTCAAAAGTACTAATCTGAATCTGATTTGAATGAAACTTTTATATAGTTTATAGAAAGTAACCCGAAGATAGCCCGAGATTAATTTGAACTGTCTACGTTCTTTAACTTTTGCTAAATTGATACTTTAATACTTGTAAAATATAAAAACAATTTTGACACATTAAAATAAACGGGCATTAATTAATTAAGGCATTAATTAAACCCAGGGCCGTCCCTAGGGGTTCAGGCGCCCGGGTCAAAGTCATCTGTGACGCCCCCCGCCTCCCCCCTCCCCTATTGCCATTTACCTATTAGTTTAAGAAGGGGGCCTGACGGCGCCCCCCATGACTTGGCGCCCGGGTCAGTTTGACCCAGTTGACCCCCCCTAGGGACGGCCCTGATTAAACCAATTAGACAATAATGGCTTGTAAAAGAGTAAATACAATAAAGTACGTGGGGTAGGATTGTAGGATGCGAGGAAGCTATGTGCCACACCAATTGGCAGTCTATTTTTTCGTCTATTCAATAAAGCCAAGTAAAAATGTTTTGCGGAAAAATGATCATGGTTTTGGCAAGCTATACTATGTGGACAAACTTTGCTACCTATACCTACACTTGGTATAGACATAATAAAATTAACGTACATAAAAATTTGGCTTCATGTTAGTTAGTTACGCACATATTTACACTTATTTAAAAAAAATAAGCCAGGTTTCGCGTTAAACGTTGTGAGGTGAGATCATATTATAAGAAGATAATAGTTCTTGCGAAATTTTAATAGTAAAAGGTGAAAAAGTTAGGTTACAGTATAACCAGTATAAAGTGTAACAACGCTCTGCTACCAGGTGTTGAAACTACTGTTTTCATGTCATTTTATGATTTAATATGTAAATTTAGTAGACCAGTTGTTTATTGTCTTCTATAAAAAATAAGGTACTCTTTTACTTTGTTACCCACCTTAAAGTGGGTAACAAAGTAAATTAGGTCGGATGTGGCAAGATTTTACTTGGTTACCCGCCGTTTGTTTATATTATTGTGTTTGACATTTTGTAAAATTCATTGACAATCTTAAATGGGGAATGTTCAAATATTTCCTTGGGACAAAGGAACATCACACTTCTGTAAATAGAAATGACAATATCCGTTAGTCTAACTATCTATTAAGGCAAAGTAACCTTTAATTGTAATCCAATAAATTTTGAACAAAATAATATTTCACTTGGATTTAATAATAAATAAAAAATAAATAAATACATGGTGGGTAACAAAGTAAAAGAGTGCCTCTTGTTTTTCGTATAACTTTAACATGATTCCCCACCGGAAAGGATTATTATTATGGAGAATTTTGATAAAATATTTAAAAATTATTAAATGGAAAACACTAGAGCAAGCAATTTTAAACAATTAAGTACTAGTGCAACATCATTCTTGCGCTGGAAAGCCTAGGGCAGGTGTCCCTGTTGCATACTTTTTAGATTGAGAATGAGACCTCGTATAATGTGTTCAGTGGCAGATTAAGGTCATCTAGGGGGTGGCGATCTGACCCTTTAAGGGGTTTCGGGAGTTTGGAAAGCCCTAAGGAAGGGGGGGGGAGTTTCTTAGGATTCTCCCCCCCCCCTTACTGCAGTACAATATCTTAACCGTTAGCCATGGGTGTCGTTAGCAGTTAATTATTGTAAGGTGCATATAGCGGGGGGTCCGTTAAAAATTTTTTTGATAATATGACCTCTGAAAACAGCGCTTAAATGGATTTCTGAGGTAAAATTTGATTTCAATACTTACGTCACAAAAGGGTCACTTTTGGCTCGATTTTATGGTGTAGTTTGTTGACATGAACACAAGTACATTTACAAAAATAATAATAATAAAAACTTAAAAGTATAGTTATTGTAACACAATAAAAGTTGTGCACCTAATCAGCTCGGAAGCAAAAGGGGGATTTTCAATATTTTCGTTTTATATCTATGAGCCGTTATGCCCATGACAACGGACCTAATTTTATACTTAAAAAAATAGTCTAAAGTAAATTAATTTAGATGAGTTATTATATCTATTTGAAGACCATCGAATCAAAGAAAATACTCATTATTATTGGAATAAATGCAATTGATGCAGATTGGCAAAATCAAAAATTTTGCTAAAACTACGCATCTAGCATCTATAAACTATTTTATAAAATAAATTATCGGAATATGTCGATTTTTTTTTTTTACAAATTAATCTATTATTGGCATTTCTATTAAAAACCAGGACATTTTGGCGTGTCGAAAACTGTTTTCAAACCGGGACAACTTCGGGACGCCTGGCTTCGTCAGAAGTTAATTATTGTGGGGGGGGGG
>KZ651419.1:41017-54808 GCA_001010745.2 Gerris buenoi | reverse complement strand
CCTCTCACATAGTAAAAATATATCGATACCCAACAAGACGTTGGGATGTTAATAAAGCAGATTGGACGAAATATCAGGATAACATGGAAATACTAACACAAAACAGACTAACAAACCATACACCACTAACATACAATAACTTCATAGACGATATAAACTCAGCATCTAATGATTCAATTCCGGAAATTAAAAAAAGAAAAATTACATCAACTCCTTATCCCAATCTTATTCATTGGTGGGATATAACCTGCGAACAATCAAAATATGAAAGATACAACGCCTATCAAAATTTTAACACCCATCCAAATTTAACAAATTTTATTAATTTCAAACGTAAACACACAAAATTTAGACGATTAATTAAACTTAAAAAAAGAAATAGTTGGAAACAATATTGTGAAAATTTAAACTTTTCAAAAAATACACCATCCAATGTTTGG
The DNA here is from genome assembly GCA_001010745.2 of Gerris buenoi. Taxonomy (NCBI): domain Eukaryota; kingdom Metazoa; phylum Arthropoda; class Insecta; order Hemiptera; family Gerridae; genus Gerris; species Gerris buenoi. The sequence goes on along the minus strand of KZ651419.1, from coordinate 54,368 downwards.
AAGTCATTTAAAAAATTAAATAAAAATCCATCAAATGAAATACAAATAAATCCAGGAACCTGGCTAGAGGAATTTATGGATAAATTAGCCCCCCCATCAGTAACAAACATAATCCCAAAACCTTTAAATAATAACAATACTCATATACTAACCAAACCTTTTACATTATCCGAATTTAAAACAGCTATTAAACACAGCAATACTTCTCCTGGACACGATAATATTCACTATGACATGATATACCACTTACCCCCGATTTCAAAAAACACACTTTTAGAAATATTTAATAACATTTGGCAAACACAAAAAATTCCTGAATCATGGCAAACATTTATAATAATTCCCATTAAAAAACCAGGAAAAACAGCCGATTTAGCTTCAAATTATCGTCCAATTTTTTAAATTTTTACAATATTTTGAATACGCGGTTTTTCTATTAGCCTTTAAAGGAAAAAAGAACCAGCTTTTTTAATTTTTTCTTTATTTGTACAATAAACTCTACCTATATACAAAATTACAAGTTTCTAGGATTGTTAGAAGTGCCTTAGAATTATGATGAGTGAGTGAGTGATAAAGTGACGAAATAACAAAACTTTGGGCTCATATATCTTATGAACTTCTATGGGTAGAGGTGTGAAATTTTTATTTCCGGTTCAGTTTGTCACGAACTTTAAATTAAAATTAATTTTATATCTAAGTAACTTCAAAAGGATAATATATGGGGGTCCAAATTGCCGTGAGTGGTTCCAGTAAAGGGGGGTACGGCTGTGCTCGACTTGGCGGGGGCACTGCCGTGCCCCCAGATTTGTGATGGAGATTTTTAGTTATTATAGTCAATTTTAAATTTGATGTTCATCGCAGTTTTTGTGCTTCTTAAGTAATCTGAAAAAGCCAGTTTTGTCTGGTTTTGAAACTATGTCTCAAAATATTAATAAATGTTTGTTTACTTTTCTAAAGATAAAACTAAATAGCTTTAAAATCGAATAACAAGCAAATATAAGACCATTAAGATGATGATACAGGGGAGGGGGAAATAAAATAAAGACTTAATCAAACCTCCAGAGCATGAAAGTATTTCACTACACATTCTTGACATAATAGAACAAAGATTATTACCGAAGATAATTTTAATNCGAATATTGAAGTCATTTTTTATTAATAAAATTTCCCCCCGAGAAGGGGGGGGGGGCAGCCCCCCTGGGGTAAAAGCACACATCGGCACTATATAACTTTTGTTTCTTGGGTTAGTCTCCAGCTACAGTTAAAATTTCACATCAATCCATCTCATCCGAAAATTGGGAGCCAAAATGCTTCATTGACTGGACTATAATTTCTTCGATCTGGAGTAAATATATTTGCACTAATAAGATAACAGTTAATCAATACTGTCAAATCAAACTAAACAAATGTTCTCAAAATCACTTTTCAATCTTAAAATTCTCCACTAGGTAGCTCTAGTGGCGCTGTTTATAATTTTTAAATTTTTTACAATATTTTGAATACGCGGTTTTTCTATTAGCCTTTAAAGGAAAAAAGAACCAGCTTTTTTAATTTTTTCTTTATTTGTACAATAAACTCTACCTATATACAAAATTACAAGTTTCTAGGATTGTTAGAAGTGCCTTAGAATTATGATGAGTGAGTGAGTGATAAAGTGACGAAATAACAAAACTTTGGGCTCATATATCTTATGAACTTCTATTCTATAAAATAAAGACTTAATCAAACCTCCAGAGCTTGAAAGTATTTCACTACACATTCTTGACATAATAGAACAAAGATTATTACCGAAGATAATTTTAATGCATTTTTGATTATAGTGAACATTATCGATTTTAAAAAATGTTTAAATAATAGAGCATTAGATTTGGTAAAATTTTTATTTATATAAATATTTAAATAGCTTTGTCTATTAATTAATAGGTCGAACGCATATATATCGAACCACTCAATGATTGGCAAGCCATTGAATAAATGTTAAAAAAAAAATTGGTTTTACCTTTACCTAAAATTCTTTATATTTGTACCATGTCATGTAGGGATAGTTAACTTGTGCTCTTATATTTTAATGGCAACACAAGATGTGGTCTAATTATACATTAATCGTTTACAAGTTTAACTATTAATTTATAAACTAACAATGGAAGGAACAAAAATGAGATTGTCGCAGGAAATATATTAACAAGAATCAGAGAATTCTGCGTCATTAATTGAATTTTGAATGCATTTTAATTATGATGAGATGTATTGTAATTAGAAGTATTCTAATTATCTGTGTATTTGATTTTTAGTCTGTCGTATTCCAATATGCTATATGACCTTTTCCTCATTAACAATGCAAAAATATATGATTATAAATGTCACTCGAACAATCGAATGTATAATTAAAACCTAAAAAGTTAGAGTTCAGTTAAAAAAAATACTTAATGTTCCCCCATTTTCCACGTTTCGGCTTAATTAAAATATCCTCTTAGGGAAATTGCATGACATACTAAATAATAAAAAAAATAAAACATAAATAAGGAAAGCCTAGTTAACATCTTGATGCACATAATTAATAAGTTGAAATAGATGCTGTACAATACATTCCTTTATACTGTAACCATTTCTTTGAGATGGATGATATATTTTATCGATCCATATCCATTTTGTTCATCGAATATTTCAGTCTAATTTATATTAGACGCAATTATATATATCACACGTATTTGTCTTCTAATTAAAATTAGGGTTAGATACGCTATTATTTCAATCAATTATTACCCCATAAAAATGTTGCTTTGATCGGGATTATTATCAACCAAGATCATCTCCATAAAGTCCTATGAATTGACAATACTTGTTAATTATATATTACTATAAAATAAGGAAAGAAATATTTGAATAATCAGTAATTAGTATATTCAAATCATTTGTCAACTTCACTTAACAATTCCATAGCATTTCTGTTTGACATTGCTTTCGTTTTTCCATGTCGACCTTTACTTGTGACGTTGTTATTGTCAAAGTAACGCAGCACAAAATTTGCGTGGCTAATCGGACAAGTTTTGTTGGCCTCCTACTACTGGGGGCTTGTTTTTGCCGAGACAGTGCTAGGGACCATATAACAAGACCACCTGACAGCTGCCCCTTTTAGTCACTGTCCTTCTTCCAGCTCATTGTTGTGTCCTATTTGCCCCTAACTCTACACCCCTGTCTCTACATTCCTCACGGTTCCAGACCTCCAAGCCATGGGGTTGGCCACCCACTCCAAAATTCCAACACTCCCCTTCTCTGCAAACCCTCCTCCCTCTTTCTCCTCTTTTTTTCGGTATCCATGTTTTTTGTCCTTGCGCAATACCCTATAAGTAATTCTTTTTTTTCTTTGACCATGTCTCTAAATCATCATGGATCACTAGATCACTCCCTCAATGACCGTACCGCATTATTCTATATCATCCACTGTATAAGAGAATGTGTTTTACGGCTCGTTAGTAAGTGGTACAAATTAATTGTTGGATTTCTTTACGCTTATATCTCTCTTTATAGTTTTGTCCATTTAACTTAAACCTTTAAATCGAAAGTGTCCTTTTAATTCGATAATTTAATCTACTTCTTTTAACAGCGAACTCCAAATCACCTGCAGTGTCTAATGTGTATCTACCCCAAGACAGGCAGATGATAAATGTTTGATTTGCATTTCAATAGCCAACTGCACTTGCAGTAGGTACATGAGGAAGTTAGTTGGCACACATTTTAAATATCTTTCTTTTGAGTTGGGTATCAGATTTAACCTTTAGAGATGCTTATTTGAAATTATATGTAGGTACAACTTCAGTAACTTTTATTAGTTACAGACATCCCACTTAAAGATAATTACTCTTATGTCACATATCCGGCAATTTTTATTTACGTTATGCTACCATTTGTCTTCTTCTAAGAAAAAAAGGGTGAATGTAATTAATTGTGTATCATGAGCTCTATCTCCTCCGTGGCATAACCAGAGGGCTTTATCAGTACTCGCCCACACTAATATTGTAGTAAAGGGTGACATAGTGTAAGCAAGTTTACTCCCATTAGCGAAACTATTTGTTTTTCGAAACCAAGACGTCTGTCATTGTGGACGACTATTTATCATTAGCAAAAAAAATGGTCAAATTCATGGTGAAAATTTTTGTTGTTCTTAAGATAAAAATATTTTAAGGCCTCTAAAGTTAAGTTAGCCTCTATAGTTAAGTTAGAATTTAGGCCTCTAAAGTAGGCTTAGATGGAAAGGAAGGAAATCAGACCGATGAAAGAGTTTACAGGGTTCTCTTTGATGGCATCTCCAATTGGGCGATTTTTTAAAACGCGTCAAGTTAAGAAGACATTTCCATAATTATGCCATCTTTGCTTCATTAATCACGATCTTTGTCAATTAAAATAAATTTTAAAGTGTGAAAACAGTGTAAATGTTTACAATAGTGAAAACAAAGAACCACGGGGTCACCAATTTGTAACCTTGTTTCGTAGATATATATATAGGGTCTACTACACCGAGCTAAGCAAATTTAAAATATTGTTAATAAATTAAACCACTAAATTTTGTGGGGTGTCAAAAACAAGACATTTAGTCTTGTTTACTCTTTTATAAGTGTAAACTAAAAAGCATTATGGTCTTTTTACTCACTTATTTAATACATTCTTATTTTTTCCTGCCACATTAAAATTAAACTTGTTAAAAAAAACTGTAATAAATAATCACCTATACATCTAAAGCATTAATTTGTAAGCATTAATTTTTTCAAAATGACTATATTCAATATTAATTTAAGCATAAATATATTATATTGAATCTAATATTTATAATTCATTGATATTCTTTATTAGTTTTTTTCATTTATTAATTCTTTAGATTATTAAAAAATTGATTTTTTTCTTGTCAGAAATGATGGTGTCCCTATTTAGAATAACAAGTGGGAGGAATCAATAAGAAGTGGCAGCTTGTGTGTGATTTTGTTTTCATAAATATTTCATGTTTTTCTGATGGCCAAGGTGTATTAAGGTTGAAGGGGTGCTGCGATCTCTCCCTATCCCCTTCTATAGAATCTTCATTTTTTTATCTTCTGAATTCATTTCGCAAAGGCCTAAAGAATAAAGTATTCTGGAATCATAACTAGAAAATTAATTATTTTTAAAAAAGAATCTGAAATATAAAAAGAATACCTACCTCTTTTTTAGCTTAAAAAAAAAATGATGTGATTAAAAAACCAAGAGTCTAAAAGAATATGCTGAAACTGTGTCATATTTATATCTGACGCGCTTGACAGTGTGGTAGAAAGTATTTGATATCCGTAATAGATGTATTATATACCTGGTTGATATAAATCTAAGTCAACTCTTATACTCTATTATTGTCTTGGAAATTTAGTGACACCACTAGGCTAATTTTAGCTTAATAATATTGATGTTATCATATAATGTTAATATTAATAATATTAAGTTTATCATATATGTTTTGTCAATGAGTTAGGAGGATATTAGTATTTAATGCATTGGTATAATTGATAAAAAAATTCACAGGAATGATTTCACTGATAGTTGCTTATTTGTTTGCAGGTGTCGGTGACTTATACAGAAGAATAACTGATATTTATACCCTGGCTAGCAGCAGTGACAGACAGAGACCAAGATGCCTGGAAAACCATTTGTATCATTTCCACACTTCGCACGGAATAAGTAAGTAGTTCTGAGATAATTATGAATCATATTTTCAAGTAAAAATTTCAATAGAATACTGTCACACAGAATGTTCGTAAGTCAATATTATACATATGTATATTGAATGCAAAGTCAAATTAATTTCGTATGGTCATTTTTTTTCTTCAAGGCTTTGTTTGTTTATTCTGATATTCTTAATATTAAAATTGAGTGACCTACGGATTCAATCTATACTAATTAGAATAAATATAATTAATGTACATGGAATAAGAATGTAACTTTATTTTAGTAGATATAAACGTCTGGCTACTATGTATCATTAGAATGCTAGTTATGTCACCATAAATAAAAAAAAAAATAAAGAAATGTTTTTTTAATTGCTTTAAGATTAAAAATAAGTTTAAACATACTGGACCAATTTTATATTTAAAAATTATGTGTTTATTTCTTTTAAAAAAATATTTTTATTGATTTGGTATATATTCTGCAATCTGTTGATTTATTAGTTAAATTATTTTTTAGAAGGGTTGATGGATGTTGTGGCTTGCGTGCATCTTGTGTAGCTTAGCATATTGTCCGTGCGTTATGTGTGCACAATAAATTGATTTTGGTTATGGGGTGTCTCGTTCATAAAACCATAATTTTGTCGAAGAAATCGGGGTTTCGGTCGTTCCACGATTCCAAATTGGTGAAGGTTTCCTCTATTTGGTATCGGTATCGGATACGGAACAGCAGATTTGTTCTAGGATAGGGGTGCCTAAGATTCAAGTTATGGGGGATCAAGTCAGTGCAAGGTGATCCATTAGCATTAGCATGATAAAGATATGGGTCCAGCTGCTTACGTCATGCATCTAACTATTCGTGTAATAATCGGCCGCTTCCCCTTGTCTATACGGTGTAGGATTGTTTGTCACTCTTTAGCTGCAGTTTTCTGAACAGTCCCTCTTGTTCTATCCGATATCCTCGTTTGTCACACAGCCCGTGTCACTCCCTACTACATTGCAATGGCTTTAGTCACGCTTTTCCTGCTCGATTACGACTGCTGCAGACCCCTGGTTTTACCCCCTTCGTCCCTTCACTCTGGGGGAGACGCATAGCTGACATTCCTCAAGTGTTAATAAGATGAGAGTCCGCTATTCACAAGCAGAAAACTCCATCCCGCAGACACCCTTGTTAGCAACTTCAAAACATTCAAACTCATCGGATTGGACGAGGTAGAAACGATCCTGTTCTCTGTTAGCGAGGTGTTCGATCTTAGCGTTTGTAGACTGAACTAATTAATACTGATAGTGCCTTTTGACAGAATTGTATTATCGTAGTCCTCTTAAAATTCTTTAATACCAGCTACAGCTTAATTACTTCATAAGATCTTAACATAGGAGAAAAATAATTTATTTGGCCCAAATAACCACTGTTTTTAATAAATTCTAAGCATTAGTATTAATAAAAATCATTTTAAATTACTTTTTATTCTGAGAAGGGGATTTCAGAATTAATTCTCAAAAAAATGGTCCTAACTCTATTGAATATAAAGCAAGATAAAAATATACGTTATATGTATATTCCTAATTATTAGACCTTGATCATCACTGGAAATGATAAAATTTAAGTATAATGTAAAAGAACAAGTGAAGAAATAGAAGCGTGAAGAAAAAAAAGCGTTTTTTGAGTTTCTTTCCAATAATAAATCCCTAGAAATGTATTGTCTTCTTAGCACAAATAATGTTTGCTAAGTTAAATATAAGAGAATGTTAAAAATACAATAATAACAAGACAATCCATTTTCTTAAAACATACGAACATACATATTTCAACCATAAATGCATTGCAAGTAGTAGGAAATAAGTCACCTTGCTCATTAGTTAAAGCAAAAAAAGTCTTTCTAAGACGCTATTAAATCTATTTAGTTTTGTGAACGATTAACAGGATGAAACAGCGTTAATACTGGACTTAATTTAGTAATATCTTATATTTCATATACAGAAAATCTCTTTACAATTACGAGTATTACTCCTGAATTTTCGAAGTCAATAAATGGACCTCTATATTATCTGAAGAAGGCTGCTTTTGAACAGCCGCCGAAACCGATCTATTGTTAATTAAAATTTTTGAGTGAAGTTGTTGTTTGCTGTTATTGAACTACACATCTTTGATTACAATTACTTATTAATAAATCATCATCAGCACTTGAATTGTGTGAGGGTTAACCTATTAACTTTAATAGAACAAGTTAGCAATGACGATAACCTATTAAATAGGTGTATTTGTATTTCAGAGATATGACGCGTAATGAGAGAAAAACTTTCTACTCAACTCACTAACTATCTGCAAAAGGTATTTTAGAGCATAATTTCTAGAATTCGTTTTTATTTTTACTCCCTTACAAGTTTTTTAAAGTTATCCAAAATATGTGTCTAAGGTTCTCTTAGGAGTACAATGTGAAGGCTAGTCAAGTTATTTAAAATATTCAATAATTGGAAAATTCAAAGGATGTCTGAAGTAAAGTTAGTAAGGAAGATGTTGTTGTGAAAATAAGGATGAGAAAATAAAGGAGGGGAAGCTCCTTACAAGCTAGGCCGCAAGAAGTTCCAGGGTAAGTATGTAAGATAGGCTAAGAAGGGGAGGACGAATTTAGGAAAATGCGAGGTGGCGGTTCTACAGGGATATAGGGAGCCGAATTCTTGGCAAGTCCTTCCTTCAGGAACTATTGTCTGCGGAAGGGAGAAGGAGGTAAAGTGGGGTAAGGGTGGCACCATATTGGAGAACCATTCCTTCCCTCACCATTAAAATTACCCCCCTCGTTCATGACCTCGGTATGGGGATCCCATCCCATACCAAAAAGCATTTTTCAATGCTTTTGCCCTCGGAGCACACTTTTACCCAGACTTCTAGCAAGCTCGCTGGCTTTTCTAACCCACACTCTTTTTCCTGATTAATGATCGGACTTAATTAAAAGGGGGAATTCAGTGAAGGGGAATTAGAGTTGCTAGAACTCCGACCTCTTCTCTCTCTGTTTCTCCCTATCCCCCGTCCCGAAATTCTCAAACGGCTCAGGAATATTAATCGAGAAGGGAGGTGGAAAGCTCAAGTCGAGACCCGATAAATTATCGGATAAATTATCGCTCCTCTATAGCAAATGGTGAAAAGGAAGTAGAAGCTGTTTCTTTTCTGGAAAAAAAAATCAAGGAAGAAAAAAAAAATATTCTGAAACGTCAAAATAAGAATTAATCTTGGAAGCCCTTTAACCTTTCTTCTCAGCCTTTCTAGAATTACCAGCTTTACGATTGCAAGAAGTACTAATGCGTTAAAATACACCATTAAATCTCTTAGTATACTTGTTACTTCCTTTATATACCTCCCTGTGAAAGTATAAACACCTTTTGACAAGTACAATGTTGCAACACTATTTTTAACCCGTTTTATATTGAACTCTGCAAGTAAATTTATAACCAAATAGATGTCCCGAAAGCCTATTAAATGGGGACGTTTGTGTAAAGTTAGATAGTTTCTAGGTATAATTTGGGGTGACCTAATTTTCTCGTTAATATAGGAAACTTTGCTTCTAGAGTGCCCAATTAATTACTAGTCTTACTTTTCTTATTTTATAAAAATAAATCCTAATAAGTCCTGATTAATGTTTGTTCTTGATGGTGCCTTCAACATAGAGAAAATATTAATATAATGTATTTTTGAAGTTCTTTAGAATTTTAATATTGATTGTAAAATTTAGATCAATTTTCTCTGAAGTTTGTAGCGTTAAAAAGAAGCGATGGTGGCATCTAAGCATGATACCATAAAAAACAACATAAATTCTATTTAACTCATTCCAGACTCATCTTATTCTTACAACATCCGATAATATCTAATTCGAGTATTAGAATAGTTTAGAAAAGATCCAGCATGGAATTTATCAGGCTGTTGAAATTGCTTCAGAATGTGAATGGTGATTTCCTTTTTTTACCTTTATTTGAATATCGATTATAACATACATTAGTAAAAATCAAATAGATGCAAAAATGTTAGTAAAAAACTTTTTTATGTTAAATTAACAGTATTGCATAATACAAATATTTGTTTGAAACTCAAATCAAGCAGAGTTGAAAATCAAAAGCATTTGAAAATACACCAGTTTACAGCGTTATGAGTTGAATATATGAAGTTGAGGATGGGACATGCGCTTGGTATCATTGGCTCTGGTATCAAAAGGGGAATTTGCGTTGCCTTAGACAAACTGAAACAAGTCAGCCGTAGCTTAATGCTCAAGCACCGCCATACACCGAAGCATCAAACACTATTCTCCCACCAGACACACGTACAAATATTTACATTTGTCTCTCGTTCAAATAAAACTTAATCNAGGAATTCTTCAGATTTATGAGACGCGCCTGCGCAATGAATACAAGTACGTAAAGAATCACTTTCTACGCATCTAAATAGAGATATTTCGTATCAATCGTAAATAAAATTATATTCTTTATAAAGTTTCCTTCAATTCAAGGAGTATTACGGTAAAAAGCATAGTATTTGAAATTGTACGGCTAAACGTCCAAAAATAGTGTTTTTTGCGAATATCTCGAAAACTAAGCTATTCCAGGTCCATGTTTAAGGAATTTTTTATTCAGCATCAAATTTCCTATAATAAACACGAAGTGTTGTGCTTTCGTTCGGGGAAACCTTTTTTGCATTTGTACTAGAATTGGTTCTGATCCTGACCGAAAAATGTCACGTCTAGTAATATTTAATTCACCATAATTCAAAAACTAGTCGGTTGATCTTAATCTTTAATTATACCACTCGAAAGCTTGGAAATAGCAGAAGATTTTTCTGAAAACGCCACACTTCTAACATCACTCAATTATAGGGAACCCCTAATTATAAAATCCCCAAGTTATGTAACACAACTTAAAAGAAACTTTGCAGGTGAGAATTTGGAAATAAATGAATGATTCTAAAAGGTTTTTTTATGCTCTTTAAAATTCGTCCTCAGCCCAATTTCTCTATCTTATTTAGTTTTTGAGATATTAGACATTTTTTAAAAATTTTTGCGAAGCACTTAAAAAAAAGAAATAAATCGATATCTCGAGAACTATTGAGATATGGGCATATGCTTACACGTCATTTTTTGTTGCATTTGACCAATAGAATCCACCAGTTTCTTTATGAAGTCTTATCGCGGGTCACCCTGCACTATAAAAATATTTTGTTGTGACGTCTTGAAACAATTTACAAAGTCAAGTACCTATTTAATCAGAAATTCACAATTTTTTTATTTAAAAGATTTTAATAGGTTATGTACAATAAATTGTATTATTATNTTCCTCTATTTGGTCTCGGTATCGGATACGGAACAGCAGATTTGTTCTAGGATAGGGGTGCCTAAGATTCAAGTTATGGGGGATCAAGTCAGTGCAAGGTGATCCATTAGCATTAGCATGATAAAGATATGGGTCCAGCTGCTTACGTCATGCATCTAACTATCCGTGTAATAATCGGCCGCTTCCCCTTGTCTATACGGTGTAGGATTGTTTGTCACTCTTTAGCTGCAGTTTTCTGAACAGTCCCTCTTGTTCTATCCGATATCCTCGTTTGTCACACAGCCCGTGTCACTCCCTACTACATTGCAATGGCTTTAGTCACGCTTTTCCTGCTCGATTACGACTGCTGCAGACCCCTGGTTTTACCCCCTTCGTCCCTTCACTCTGGGGGAGACGCATAGCTGACATTCCTCAAGTGTTAATAAGATGAGAGTCCGCTATTCACAAGCAGAAAACTCCATCCCGCAGACACCCTTGTTAGCAACTTCAAAACATTCAAACTCATCGGATTGGACGAGGTAGAAACGATCCTGTTCTCTGTTAGCGAGGTGTTCGATCTTAGCGTTTGTAGACTGAACTAATTAATACTGATAGTGCCTTTTGACAGAATTGTATTATCGTAGTCCTCTTAAAATTCTTTAATACCAGCTACAGCTTAATTACTTCATAACATCTTAACATAGGAGAAAAATAATTTATTTGGCCCAAATAACCACTGTTTTTAATAAATTCTAAGCATTAGTATTAATAAAAATCATTTTAAATTACTTTTTATTCTGAGAAGGGGATTTCAGAATTAATTCTCAAAAAAATGGTCCTAACTCTATTGAATATAAAGCAAGATAAAAATATACGTTATATGTATATTCCTAATTATTAGACCTTGATCATCACTGGAAATGATAAAATTTAAGTATAATGTAAAAGAACAAGTGAAGAAATAGAAGCGTGAAGAAAAAAAAAGCGTTTTTTGAGTTTCTTTTCAATAATAAATCCCTAGAAATGTATTGTCTTCTTAGCACAAATAATGTTTGCTAAGTTAAATATATGAGAATGTTAAAAATACAATAATGACGATCCAAGACAATCCACATTTTCTTAAAACATACGAACATACATATTTCAACCATAAATGCATTGCAAGTAGTAGGAAATAAGTCACCTTGCTCATTAGTTAAAGCAAAAAAAGTCTTTCTAAGACGCTATTAAATCTATTTAGTTTTGTGAACGATTAACAGGATGAAACAGCGTTAATACTGGACTTAATTTAGTAATATCTTATATTTCATATACAGAAAATCTCTTTACAATTACGAGTATTACTCAGGGCCGGATTTCCCACTAGGCACTCTAGGCACGTGCCTAGGGGCGGCAGCACCAGGGGGCGGCAGCGGCCGTGGAGCTATTGCTTGACGACCTAATAGATTAGTGTTTCAAGACGTCAGAACAAAAAAAATTTTTAGTACAGGGTGACCCGCGATAAATTTCATAAAGAAACTAGCAGAATCTATGGATCTAATGCAACAAAAAATATCGAGTAAGCATATGCCCATATCTAAATAGTCTCGAGATATCGATTTATTTCTTTGTGAACATTTTCAAAATGCCTGATATCTCAATAACTAAATGAGATAGAGAAATTGAGCTAAAGACCAATTTTTAAGAGCATAAAAAAACCTTTCAGAATCATTAATGTATTTCCAAATTCTCAGCTGCCAAGCATCTTTTAAGATCAGTTACATTTGAAAATTTGGATTTTTTAAAATGTACCACGAAATTCCTGAGCGTATTTCTCTTAATTGAGGGATGTTTAAAGTGTGGCGTTTTCAGAAAAAACTTATGCTTTTCCCAAGCTTTCAAGTGGTATAATTAAAGATTAAGATCAACGGACTAGTTTTTGAATTACTGGGGATTTAATGTTACATTACGTGAAATGTTTGTTCAGGATCACAACCAATTCTAGTACATATGCAAAAAAGGTTTCCCCGAACGAAAGCACAACACTTAGTGTTTATTATAGGAAATTTGACGCTGAACAGAAAAGTACCTTAAACATGGACCTGGAACAGCTTAGTTTTCAAGATATTCGCAAAAAAACATTTAAAAAATCACAGGGAAGTACTTGCACTCAAGTACTTTTTTGGGTTTTGTAGATAATTAAGCATACCCGTTATATGTAATTATGATTTTTTTTTCGACCTCAAGAAAAAGTCCCTGGTTCGATCCCCCGGGGGGTCACAATGTTTTTTATCGGTAATAAAAAACAAGATATTTTTTTTTCAGAAAATTATCATCGCCCCACCGTAAGGTATAACAATGAATTATTTCGAAATTTTAGGACCAGCCGTTATATAGTG
>KZ651419.1:27805-38366 GCA_001010745.2 Gerris buenoi | reverse complement strand
TATGTACAATGTACCTACTTTAAAATTAATCGAATTAAAACAATATAAATCATAATGTTAAAGGCTAAATATTATTAAGAAAACATTTTCGTAACGGTACGTAAAAATCAGTTTGGTAACTGTCAATAAATGTAAGTAGGTAATTTTTTAAATAGGGGGAGGGGGGCGGCTGTGTAAATAGTGCCTAGGGGCGGAAAATTGTTAAATCCGGCCCTGGTATTACTCCTGAACTTTCGAAGTCAATAAATGGACCTCTAGATTATCTGAAGAAGGCTGTTTTTGAACAGCCGCCGAAACCGATCTATTGTTAATTAAAATTTTTGAGTGAAGTTGTTGTTTGCTGTTATTACACATCTTTGATTACAATTACTTATTAATAAATCATCATCAGCACTTGAATTGTGTGAGGGTTAACCTATTAACTTTAATAGAACAAGTTAGCAATGACGATAACCTATTAAATAGGTGTATTTGTATTTCAGAGATATGACGCGTAATGAGAGAAAAACTTTCTACTCAACTCACTAACTATCTGCAAAAGGTATTTTAGAGCATAATTTCTAGAATTCGTTTTTATTTTTACTCCCTTACAAGTTTTTTAAAGTTATCCAAAATATGTGTCTAAGGTTCTCTTAGGAGTACAATGTGAAGGCTAGTCAAGTTATTTAAAATATTCAATAATTGGAAAATTCGAAGGATGTCTCAAGTAAAGTTAGTAAGGAAGATGTTGTTGTGAAAATAAGGATGAGAAAATAAAGGAGGGGAAGCTCCTTACAAGCTAGGCCGCAAGAAGTTCCAGGGTAAGTATGTAAGATAGGCTAAGAAGGGGAGGACGAATTTAGGAAAATGCGAGGTGGCGGTTCTACAGGGATATAGGGAGCCGAATTCTTGGCAAGTCCTTCCTTCAGGAACTATTGTCTGCGGAAGGGAGAAGGAGGTAAAGTGGGGTAAGGGTGGCACCATATTGGAGAACCATTCCTTCCCTCACCATTAAAATTACCCCCCTCGTTCATGACCTCGGTATGGGGATCCCATCCCATACCAAAAAGCATTTTTCAATGCTTTTGCCCTCGGAGCACACTTTTACCCAGACTTCTAGCAAGCTCGCTGGCTTTTCTAACCCACACTCTTTTTCCTGATTAATGATCGGACTTAATTAAAAGGGGGAATTCAGTGAAGGGGAATTAGAGTTGCTAGAACTCCGACCTCTTCTCTCTCTGTTTCTCCCTATCCCCCGTCCCGACATTCTCAAACGGCTCAGGAATATTAATCGAGAAGGGAGGTGGAAAGCTCAAGTCGAGACCCGATAAATTATCGGATAAATTATCGCTCCTCTATAGCAAATGGTGAAAAGGAAGTAGAAGCTGTTTCTTTTCTGGAAAAAAAAATCAAGGAAGAAAAAAAAAATATTCTGAAACGTCAAAATAAGAATTAATCTTGGAAGCCCTTTAACCTTTCTTCTCAGCCTTTCTAGAATTACCAGCTTTACGATTGCAAGAAGTACTAATGCGTTAAAATACACCATTAAATCTCTTAGTATACTTGTTACTTCCTTTATATACCTCCCTGTGAAAGTATAAACACCTTTTGACAAGTACAATGTTGCAACACTATTTTTAACCCGTTTTATATTGAACTCTGCAAGTAAATTTATAACCAAATAGATGTCCCGAAAGCCTATTAAATGGGGACGTTTGTGTAAAGTTAGATAGTTTCTAGGTATAATTTGGGGTGACCTAATTTTCTCGTTAATATAGGAAACTTTGCTTCTAGAGTGCCCAATTAATTACTAGTCTTACTTTTCTTATTTTATAAAAATAAATCCTAATAAGTCCTGATTAATGTTTGTTCTTGATGGTGCCTTCAACATAGAGAAAATATTAATATAATGTATTTTTGAAGTTCTTTAGAATTTTAATATTGATTGTAAAATTTAGATCAATTTTCTCTGAAGTTTGTAGCGTTAAAAAGAAGCGATGGTGGCATCTAAGCATGATACCATAAAAAACAACATAAATTCTATTTAACTCATTCCAGACTCATCTTATTCTTACAACATCCGATAATATCTAATTCGAGTATTAGAATAGTTTAGAAAAGATCCAGCATGGAATTTATCAGGCTGTTGAAATTGCTTCAGAATGTGAATGGTGATTTCCTTTTTTTACCTTTATTTGAATATCGATTATAACATACATTAGTAAAAATCAAATAGATGCAAAAATGTTAGTAAAAAACTTTTTTATGTTAAATTAACAGTATTGCATAATACAAATATTTGTTTGAAACTCAAATCAAGCAGAGTTGAAAATCAAAAGCATTTGAAAATACACCAGTTTACAGCGTTATGAGTTGAATATATGAAGTTGAGGATGGGACATGCGCTTGGTATCATTGGCTCTGGTATCAAAAGGGGAATTTGCGTTGCCTTAGACAAACTGAAACAAGTCAGCCGTAGCTTAATGCTCAAGCACCGCCATACACCGAAGCATCAAACACTATTCTCCCACCAGACACACGTACAAATATTTACATTTGTCTCTCGTTCAAATAAAACTTAATCTCCATCCATCCGTTAAATACATATCCAACTCTGTGTACTATCTAAAATATACATTTTAAACCACATACGCCATGGCACTCGCTTAAAATAAATACTGGAAAAAAAGAAGACTTGCAAATGATGTTGAAATAACAGCGTTATCATTGCATTACTTTCAGGTTACTTTATTCAACCATTAAAATATAGGTTTTTTTCTGATTATTTAAATACTGATATAAACTTAATATCTACTAAATATCTCCATTATGTAATTTTTACTGCAAAAAAAGTATATTATAATGTGAATAAATTAAACCTACATTAACAAAATAAAAGCAGAAACGTGTTGTTAGATTCAAAGGTTTTTATTGGTGGATAAACAACAACACCTGAACATAATAGTGTCAATGTATGTACTGAGGGTTTTTTTAAGAAAGTAAGTATGTATTTATATAATCAGAGCTTTCGCAGTCTATAATAATGTGTATACGCTGTATACATTATAATTATTGTAAAATCAGTTCTAAATAGTCAAATAAAATAAAGGGATAGTGTAGGCTCAATAATGATCTCCTATTAGTTGTCTTAGTTCTTTATTTGTTCACATTCTCAAGTACCTCTCAATAGAGGACTATACCAGGCATTTCTTTTCCATTTTTTATAATCTTTTCATACACATACAATCTGAATTATTTCCTACTGATACTGATTAAGAGTGAGTTGCAAACGTTTAGAGATGAGGGTTTATAGATACGAAAATTAATAATAATAATTGCATTTGTTATCTTATAATTTGTTTCAAATTCTTTTGTGTTGGCCAGAAAAAATAATCATAATATGTTGTCTCCATTTCTTTGTTTGTTTGTTATTTAAATACGTAGTTGTTATTGGAGGTCCTTGTAGTATTAATAGACGGTTAGAACGAAACTTAGCCATTAGGTTTACTACCTAGCAATATCACTATCCTCCCTGCTCTTTATACACGTAGGGCCCTTTTGACTAGCCCCGTGGTAGAGAGTTGTAGCGACTTCTCGCTCTCACCTCATACCTCTTTACAGTACAATATAACCCGAAGCGAGTATAGTGTGATCATTAGTAAGCCATTTAAACCAGATGACTACGGCGTGGGATCAAACCCACAACCTTATGCTACACTAGAGATTCATTGATGGTCAAGAGAAATGTGACAAGTGTCTATAGTCTATAGCCTCACAGTCTCACTGGTTTCCTATTTAAAAATGTAATTTAAACTTTGTTAGGTATCTAGCAGAGGAATTTTTCATTGGTATATAGTACATCATTGTATATCATTACATGGTACATCATTACAGTACTTAATGTTCATTGGTATATATTACATTGGTGTATAGCATCATACTATGCGCTTGTTATTATTAACAATATTCGATTTAACACTTCGGGTGTCCAAAAATGGACCTTATCTTATTGAAATATTTCAATAACTGTTACTGCCATGTATTTTCATCCTAAGGTCTTAAATAAAGGAAATAGGGGTTTGAGCGTGTGAATTGTTAAAGGTATTTGGAGGGATCCTGTGTCCGAGATATGACATTTTGTTGTCTCCTTGATCCTTTGGCTTGAGCTAGGGCTAGGGAGATAAATGTGAATCCTTGCAAGCTTTAATAAAGGGCCAAGAGGGATATACAAGGGAAATAGAACAGGACCTTAGATAAAGGCACAACGGACAACAATATCGCTATGCTCTCTGTTCTTTATACACGTGGATCTGACGACTCCACGTGTCCTTTTCTCTATATTATATTACATATAAAGATATACGAATGCTTTATATTTTTAATAAACTTACATTATGTTGTATTTAAATTTATATTGAGGTATATCTATGATCTTCCATCCCGCCACTGACTTGTTTTTAAAAATTCCTTTTTGCTGCTGTTAAAATAGCTTTATAATAGGTTTTATAAAGGTAGATTTTCGATCTTATCTTATTTCTGTCTCTGTCGCTGAATCAGAAGTCTAACTTAAAAAGTGTATATTAATATACACTTAAAAGTGTATATTAACAAGATTTTAATATAATTAATATTAAAGTATTAAAAGCAAGTCATTAAAAAAAGAACCGGGAAATTAATAATTTGAACTGGGCATTGATTGTTATTAATTTTAACTTTAAATTAAGTTAATTCAAAAAGGGAGAAAAAGGACAATAAATTAATGAACCAATAATTTAAAATTTCTTTAAATTCGGGGCTGCAACATTTCTTAGTAAAATAATTTCTTTCCTAGTTTTACACTTCCTTACTTGTTTATCATATTCTATAAGAATCTTTAAAAACACGCTTGTTGTATACGTCCATTATTAGTTCATTTAATCATTAATACCATAATATTTTCAGGTGGATAGCCCATTCAGTCAAAGATAATGCTTGGGTGTTGATAAATCCGATCTTAGTGTGGAAACATCAGGGCTAATGGAGAGGCCCTAGAAAAACGAGGAGGACAGTATAGCAGAAGGGAAATACCTAGGAAAGCGGTGTTCCAGAATCGTATCAGATGTTGTACTGATTTGTTTGATGCGCTTTGATCCGACTAGAAGTGACAGGAATCAAGTCAAGTAAGTCAAAATGGCACAAAGTTTAATGGTGTGGTAATTGGTTTTTGGCTTAGATTAATCTGGATCGTTTAAACATCTTTTAAAGATAAAACATGTATTAGCAATACGCTCATAAGAAGTAAAATCATTAATGTGACATTAAGGCATCAACTATCTTAGTTTCTATTAATCTAAAACAAATAAATTTTACTACATAGTCATATTAGACTTTAACGTGTGATTAATTATACTAATTAGACTAATTAGATACATGTGATCCCAAGGTATAATGGAGTAAATATTTTTTTGTCTTAATATTAATTTTGACTAAGTGTTATTATACTACTCTGTTTTATGTTCCTTTGCCTAAATAACTATTAAGACAAAGGGGCGTATGGGGGTGCTTAGGCTCTACCGCCCTTTGAGGTTAGGAAAAACAGTAAAATTCACAGGCGCCATTTTAATACAACGATAAAACCCGTTGTATCAAAATGGCGCCTGTACTATTTATCATAGGAAGTTGAAATAGGGCTCAAATTGTGCATAACTAAAATTAGGAATGAAGCCTGTGATTAGATTTTTGATATCTTACTTAGAACCAGAGTTATTTGAATTTTACTGTTTTTCCTAACCTCAAAGGGCGGTAGATCCTTAAGTAAAGAAGTGCCGAAATTTGAATGGTTTGTTGAAAGTAGTTCCCATAAAGTTATAATTCTTCCCATTTAAATGTCAATACAGCCGCATTATGTTTTCCTCGTGTTATCATTCATACAAAAATAGGCAGCAAGGAAGCTATATAGCACTCAAATTGTTAGGACTATTTTTTGTTAATTTTATAAGGAAAACTGGAGACATCAATAATTTTACTTTAAAAATGACAAAAGGTTTTTATTTTTTTAAAAAAAGACATTATATAATTTAAAAGTAGGAAAAAAGAAGTATCTCAATAAATTTGTATTTTTTCCTTTTCTTTAGTGTTTTGATAAAAAAGGAGGTGGTAAACAGCTCCTTACATTTAATAACAAAAAAAACCTAATTAGTCCAATATAAATGAAGTTTATTGTTTCAAAAAAAAAAAAAAAAAATCTAGTAAACACAAAAAAGAAGTCAGAAGAGCCAAAAAGCTTAAAAAAGTAATAAAGCTTATAAAGAATCAGGAGAGCAAAAAGACAGAGGGAAAAAGCCCGGAGGAAAGAGAGAGGCTGTAGAAGGCACAATTCATTGTTATTTCGATCTCAACTGTAGAAGAGGGTAAATAAATAAAAAAATAAAAGCACTCCAAGGATTTTTCACTTAGGAACAAAATAAAAAAATATATATATAAAAGAATGAGCACTCGAAATTCAACAGACAGATTCGAGGCCCCTTTTTTCTGATTAAATTAGCTGTACATAAAACGGAAAAAGGGAGATAAAGTGAAGCAGATAAACAATAGAAGGGCGTCTTTCGTCTTTCTAACAAGCTATTATGTAAAAGTTAAAAGGCCATACGTTTAATATTACACCGGACTTGTACAGAAGAGAATCATTCTGAGCTTTTTTTTTTACTTAAAAAGGGGAATGANAAAAAAAAAAAAAAAAACTTTAATAAAATTTATTAAGAAGTACTTATTTTTTTTGATATATTAAAAAAATGTTGTATTGCTTTAAAAGAGAAATGCGTGCTCACGTTTTATTATACTTATTTATTCTTTGTCCAAGAAGGAAGTAATAATGGAAGAAAAGTACAAAACAGTATGAGAAAATATGATATGTTGTTGTAAAAATATAATCTGTTAATATTCAATGCTTACTTTTAATTTTTACTTTTTTCAATATAAGACATAAAATTTTCGAAGTAAAAAAAAATCAAAACTTGTATATCTACATTACAAAATTAAAGTTTTGTCTGTACATTTGGTCGGGCCGATTTTGAAAAAATTTGGCATACATGTTCAGAAAAATCATACCCCGAGGCGAAATCTTGGAGGAATGACTTGGAAAAACATTATTTTTCGAAAACGGTTCCGACGATTTTGATTAAAAAATTCTGAAATGAAGTCCATTTAAATATAAAACGATATAAGCAGTTTTTCCGGGAAAATCTTGTTCCTGACTAAATAGCTTTAAACGCGAACAGAGAGTCGCCGAGGAGAAGTTATTGTATGATAAATTTCAATGAGATATTCAATAATAATTAAATTTAGCCTTGAAAATTAATATATAATAAATGGAAATTAATAAATTAAAAAAACTAGGTTAAGTAATTATGAACTCGTATATGAGAAAGTTTGTCAGAGTTGTCAAGGACAACTCCAATAATACTCCGACCGATTTTTCATTTCATAACTTTTTTCTTGTAGGTGTGTTTGTGAGTATGTGAGTCTGTCACCACAGGTCAACTTAAATGGTGCAAAACTGGCAAAGCAAAATCGATTTTTTGCGCTGAGCGCAATCATGTTGGCCATGTTGTAGGCTTGGTTTCATCGAAAAATATTGAGTAGAACCAAGTTATAACAATTTTATTAAAAAAAAAAAAAAAAAAAAAAAAAATAGGTTGACTACGTACTCGTATATATTAAGTGAAGAAACCTACTGACTCGCTCATCAATAATTTTGGATACTTCTAGAATTCTAGACCATCTAGAAACTAGCTATTCAACTTGAGGCTATTCAAGTGACATTTTTAAAAAAAAAAAAAAAATATTTTTTATTAAAAACTAACGAAAGATTTAAGGTGTTTAGTAATAGGAGGTAACTACTTTTTAAAAGTTTACTTTTGCCAAAAGTCGAAGTTTAATTTCTTCTGGTTCACGAGTTCTGACTTTTTGTCTGTACCGTCTTAGTAGACTTAAAAAAGTACCTACTCAGAAGTCTGAAAACATAAATTTATTTGATATTTTATCCTCAAAATTGAGTTAATAGTCGACTTTTGTGCATTTAAAAAACAAAAAATGTTTGACACAATCTTAAATTTAAATTTCTAAATTAGCTCTCCACGTTTGAAGCCCGAATATACTAGCACTCTTGATTCTTGCAACATGGTAATGATTTATCAAAATATAACCTCATAATTGGCTGTTGAAGGTTAGGACCACGTTTGAAGCAAAATCTTTATGTCCCCCCCCCCCCTATGTCTATCTTTGATACTAAGCTCCTCATTTATTTGTTATTATTATTAAATCGTTTGACGTTAATTGGGTATAGCGTTTTAATGATATCACGTTTTCGTTGATCGCGGGGATTAAGTTTTCAAAAAACTGCGATCTTTTGTCTCATATAAATTTTAAAAAAATTGTTTTTTTAGAGAAAATATAGTTTTATATGTAAGTAATGCTTATTATTCTGACCCAAAATTAACTACATATTATCATAAAAATCATTGTGCTATTACTTATTTCGTTTTCAAATAATTATATAGACATTATTATTATACATTAACAAACATTGGATGAAACTTATATTCTTCTACAAGAGCAAATATATTGTATTATGATTAATGCAATAATTTAGGTGTTTTTATATTATATGATAATTATTATGTAAGTAAACGGTAAACCTAAAGGAATAAGTGTGTCGTATGAAAGTGTGCTGGAGCTTGTAAAAGAGGAGATGTCAATAATTTCGTTACTCGAATGTATCTATTCCGATCACAAAATCATTCACACTGAATGATTATCAACATTTATTTGATTACTTCCTTAAAATTTTTAAAGCTATTTTAATAAATCTGTTTAATTTTACAATTTAGTTTTTCCTCGTTTGCTTGGTACGTCACAACCGCTAACCGGTGGCGGTAAATGGTGTTCAAATTATTAGTGGATAATTCCATTTTATTATCTCAGTGAGCTCCATTTCTGAATATGAATTGAGAAAAAGAATCAAAATCCTTATTATAATTTGTATTTAATGCAAAATGTACCTGCACATTTTCATGAATGTTTATAAAAACCACACACATTTCTAGATTATTTTTCTTTCAGCTGTAAATTCTCGATCGTTTATAAATTAGAAATACTCTGTATTGGTATGTGTGAAGAGTCGTGAAACTATTTAGTCACACGGTTTAACACCTTTATCAGCAAGCAATCAAAAGTTTGTGCTGTGTCCCGAAATAAACATCAGAAGTAAACAAGGCCGAGTGTCATCGAGTTAAGGGTCAAGTATAAACAAGATATCGATACGGGCAGGGAGATAATTCGCACTATCTGTCTGATCTAAGCGTGGGAAATGCAGGAGGAACAGGAGATCTGAACCAGGTGAAGATGTAAAGCGGTCACGTGGCTCAAGAGATATGGGGTGGAGTGCCGCGTGCCTCGAGGTGATACACTACATCCTAATTGCTTCCTAAGTGTCTCCACAACTGGTACCCGACATAACCCCATACAACCCCTTTCCTCTATCAATTCAACCAGATAATACGAGGCCAATCGTTCCATCGACCGTCAAAACCCCTGCGATTGAAAAACAGCTTAAACCTTCACCCTTCTTTGGGTCCTTTTTATCCGAAAGGGAACTTTTAACTAAGGCTACTTAAGGACACGCTTCTTGTTAAGCTTCGACTTAATAACGCACTCTTAAACATCTAACAATTTTCATTCAGTCAAATCTTAAAACGTAAACGCGTGTCCGCTGACATTGATATTGAGATATGATGTACAAGCTTTAGTAACTTTTGTGATATTTAATAAACAAAACGTTCGCACGCTTCTTCCTACCCTCCATCCACTTGTGCAGAGTCAGAAAGTGAATTGAGATAGAACAGTGATTACAAGTTGAGTACAATTAGTTCATTCATATTTAAATTAAAATAAGATATAGTTCATAAAGGTAGCTAGGCAAGGATAGAAGGTGCAAAAGTAAAAGAGCTTATGCAAATTTTAGCCTTTCTAACTACAGCATATGCAGCTACCGTGTGAAATAGATAAATATGTCATGCGTCTAATTTTTTTTTAATTACTGTTTGTCATCTTTTGACTGTGCAGATTGTGGAGAAATTTGATATAAATCCCAACAAAAACACTAGTGTAAAAAAATAAGCCAAGTCTCGCGTAAAAAGTAGTGAGATCATAGGTTTAGCCAAGTCTCCCACTGTCCGAGTAAGTTCCACTAGGTCTAATTTTTATCCAGTGTAAGAACATGATTTTTGTCTGTTCCTATCTTTATTCTCTCTCCTAAATCACTCTACACTTTTAAATTTAAATACCTTTTCTGACTTGGCAAATTCACACCACAAGTTAATTCAAATAATAAATATTATTTTTTCATGAGTGTCGCAGCACAAGAATACGAATTTGTATACACTGCATTTAATTTTAGCCCTTTTGGGGCGTGAATTTGCCAAGTCAGAAAAGGTATTTAAATTTAAACGTGTAGAGTGATTTGGAAAAGAGAATAGAGATAGGAACAGACAAAAATCATGTTCTTACACTGGATAAATTAGACCAGAAATTTTCGGGGGAGGGG
>KZ651419.1:0-24554 GCA_001010745.2 Gerris buenoi | reverse complement strand
TATTCAGGCTTTATTTTCCTATTGTCATGTAATTAAAAAATAGCCTAATTTCAAAAATATTATACAAAAATAAAAGTGATCCCATCTGGAAATCGAAAAAAGTTTATGTAAATATAAGTAACCCATTGTCACATTATTTTTATAGAAGTTTTTTTCTATAAACGAACTAATTAGTTCTTTAGGGGAGACAAACATACCTTGCACACTTAACAAAATTCAAAAACCTCTAATAATACTGCCATGATCCATGATAGCTGTCAAAGACGGATGCCAAAATATGTTTCCAGGCTCCACTCTGAAATGTAGTATCATTAAAAAAATTCTCTCATTTGGGGGCAAGTACCTAAAGTGCATACGTGTCCAAGGTAAGGGAATCTCCCCTACATTAGAAAGTTTTGTACGAATTTGTCGGACCGATATATTTCTCAGGAAAAACAATTTTTTGAAAAACCATTCATTTGATAATGAAGGCTGGAATCCTTTGAAAGTATTAACGTTGTGTGCTGATTCAATGTTTCCTCTGCAACATAAAAATGTAATTTTTGGTAAGAATTCTATTAGAGGAAAGTTGAGAGCCAGCTACAGTGTGGCAAAAGACACTTGTCTCGTCTGTTGAACAATGAATCTGGGGCAGCATGACGTCGTGGGTTCGATCCCACGCTACGATGTTTTGATTTATATGGTTCACTAATGATCACAGCGCACTCGCTTCAGATGCGTGTAGAGTCTGGAACTCTCAACTCTTCACCACAGAGATAGTTAAAATGGGACCAATTTGGTCCCATTTTGCTATTCGATTCAAACAAGTGGTTCTCCCTCGCCGTCTAACTACTATCCCTAATCATTATGATCGAAAAGTAATTACATTATTCAGGCTTTATTATGCGTTACTTCCTAACATTTGTTAGGGTAAGATAGGAAAAACTAGTTTACTGCTTCCGAAATTTGTTCTTTGTCTAGTCCATCAAATGTCTTTTTTTTCTTAAATTCTTTTTTGTTATAAAATAAGTTATAATTTTCTTACACAGTTCCTGATAATAATATTTTTTATGGTCAAATTTTAAAAGCAGATTTGTCTCAAAAAGAAACAAATTTTATTTCGTGGCAGGGAGCACTCAATGTCAGAAAAAGTTCTCCGAAAGAAATAGATTAATTTTAGCGTGGAAGCCTACGCTAAAGGCATAACTATTTATCGTTATATAAATATTATAATACCACTTATTATTTACTTATTTACGTTACTATTAGTAAATTATTTACTTAATTTACAAGTGATTCTAATTGCGCCATAGGCATCACGGACTTACTGAATCCAATTTTATCTTAATGATATCTTTTTTGCTTCTAGAGTTTTTTTCTTCAACGGTGTTGTTTATCTTTGGATTAAGTGACAAAGTCGCCACTTTTCAGACATCTTAGCTCCTAACAAATTTTAACTTCTAACAATTCTAACAATTTTATATTTTATAAAGCTACGTAAACCGTCACAATCATTTAAATTAACACCATACACTATCTGTCGATACTCCTAATACCTTTAAATTCTAAATCATTTACGTTAACTGGTAGAAACTTACGAATAAGCTATGACAACTTTTCTGGTGTTAAATATTGTTATGTAGAAGTAGACTATAATAATGTTATAGAAATGTGTATATTTCAGAGAGAAGTATGAAATAACTTAAATATCCCCTAACTCTAACAGGTGGGTTTGGGTTGGGTTATTCGGAGAACGTGGCAGAGACAAAGTGTCGATACTGCATCCAAAACATTCCACGACCTCAGAATAATAATCCAGCTCAACTATTTTACCATCATGCCCAAATGCCCAGTTTATTCGCTAG
The DNA here is from genome assembly GCA_001010745.2 of Gerris buenoi. NCBI lineage: Eukaryota > Metazoa > Arthropoda > Insecta > Hemiptera > Gerridae > Gerris > Gerris buenoi. The sequence goes on along the minus strand of KZ651419.1, from coordinate 22,710 downwards.
TGAGCTTTTAGAAGTGTCCGAAAGTAAAAAAAGAGGTTTGAGTTATTGACACTTCATTGAACCTCCATTAGTTTTTTTTTATAAATAACTAGCCTTCTCCCCGCGCTCCGCTCGGGGTTCATGCTAGGTATTATGCCCTTTCCAATACGGCATACGCGCGCTGCACCAGTAAATATTTAATTACTTAGGTTCTACGTTCTAATCAATATTTTTCGATGAAACCAAGCCTAGAAAAAAACAAAAAAAAAACAACAACAACAACAACAAATTGCACAACATGCTTGCGCTCACCTCTGAAAAAAAAATTAATCGATTTCATTTAGCCAGTTTTGCGCCTATAAAGTCTGACTGAGGCGACAGACACACATACATACACGAAAAAAGTTAAGGCCGGATTCGATTTTCGGGATGTATAAAACGAAAAAGTATCCAAAAAAATTTCAATTCTGACCAATGTACAGACAAAACTTTAATTTTATATATATAGATTATTCATGGAACAAATTTTACTTTTGTATTTACCTTTGAATTAAGATTTCTATTGCCTTTTATTTAAAAGACTAAAATTGGTTAATGGGGTTGCAAATGCATATTTGACGCATATGTTTACCAAAATCTAAAAATGTTAAAATTTAATACGTATAAAATGTGACTTTTATATTGCATAAAAATAACTTAATCATCAAAATAACATGGATGGAATCTTGTGCAAAAGGTCAAAACTGTTATTAGACCATTTGCGGCTAACTTCCTCAAACCATCCAACTTTTATCAAACCGGACAGGAAGTTATCAGAATAAAAGCTTTCGCAAAAATGTTTAATGATAGAAAGGCAGACACATGACCAAAAAATCCCCTTACGACTTATGACTGCATTTAGTTAAGGCTCTACCGCACTTAAAAGATAAAAAAAAAATATTAAAATGAAAATTTTATTGGTTCCAAGCAAGATATCAAAAATCTAAGTACAGGTTTCATTCCTATAATTTTAATTCTGCACAATATAAACCCTATTTCAACTCCCTTCTAACTTCCTTCTACAATAAATACTACAACTATTTCAATACAAGTTTTATCGTATTATTGAAATGGTGCCTGTACTATTTATCATTGGAAGTTGAAATAGGGCTCAAATTGTGAGGAATTAAAATTGGGAATGAAGCCTGTACTTAGATTTTTGATATCTTGCTTACAACCAATAAACTTTTTATTTTAAGGTCTTAACCTTTTAATGATGGTAGTGCCTTAAGGCATTTTGTTTTAGAAAATTTTAAAATGCAAAATTAAAAAAATCGTTCCTCGTGATCGAATTATTTTGTGTAAATCTCTTGTTCAACGAAGGAAAAATCAGCGTAAAAACTATACATAATACCAACCTAAAAAAGTACGTAACACAAAAGACCAAGGTAAAAACATTGTAACAGGTCTAGGTTCCGGTCAAAAAGGTGAGATAAGGTTCTTACTGGAGGTCCCATTGCGTAGATTCACGTAAGTACGTGAGACGATAATCGCCGGTTTCTGTACGATTAAGTTTAATTAGGTAAGTGTAATAGTTTAATTTTATTTTTCTACACTTCAAGACCTTTAAATTGATGTATAACATGCCGTGGTAACTAAAAACTTTTTTCAGTCGCCCGCTATATTGGCCGCATCCTGAAAATATTAGGTACGTGTGTTATTTGAATAGTTCCATATTCTTTTTCTACTTTCAAGACCTTTAAATTGATGTATAACATGCCATGATAACTAAAAACTTTTATTTAGTCACCCACCATATTAGCCGGGCCGCCATCTTGGAAATATTAATTGTAAAAACTCCAAAATTTGTCCAGTTGTCAGACAGACAGACAGAGCCGTTATATAAGGTTCCTTTTTTTACTTTGTANGAAACAAAGTAACAAGTAAACAAGCTTACGAGTAAACTTATAGACAAGCTAACAATGAAACAAAGTAACAAGTAAACAAGCTTACGAGTAAACTTATAGACAAGCTAACAATGAAACAAAGTAACAAGTAAACAAGCTTACGAGTAAACTTATAGACAAGCTAACAATGAAACAAAGTAACAAGTAAACAAGCTTACGAGTAAACTTATAGACAAGCTAACAATGAAACAAAGTAACAAGTAAACAAGCTTACGAGTAAACTTATAGACAAGCTAACAATGAAACAAAGTAACAAGTAAACGTAAACAAGCTAACAAGAAAACCGATAAACAAGTTATCAATAAAACAAGATAAAATGTCAACTAATAAACAATAGGATATGTTGGAATCACATCTTTGAAAGGTATTTTTTCACATAAAGTGAAGGACCACTTTATGCGTGAATAAATATAAATTATACCATTTTCAATTAGACGTTTCGACCCTTCTTTTTAAGGTTATCATCCAGTCATAGCTTCATTTCTGTAATTACCAAATAATTAATAAAAAAATAAGTAATAAACAAATAAATTAACAATTAATAAACAATAACGCCTTTCTTTTAATTCCAAGTGTCATAGAGCACGGAATTATATAAAGTTTCTTTCTGCTAATAGATTTACACATTTTAATAAGATTAGATTTTAAATTCCATACCCGGTTTTTGTTGGTTTTATGTTTTTTAACATGTAATAGCGATTGCACCATTTGCGGGTAAAAAAAGCTAATAGTAGCTTCCTGCTGATTCGGTCTTCGTTTATTTTATTATTTAAAAAATTAATAATAAAATTCGCCATGGTTTTATTTTAGATAGCCATTGAACGTAAAAATTAGAGTAATTATCATTTTAACTCGGCGAAATAAAGAACGCTCTTTTTACTAAAAAAATCTATGTGATTTCTCTTTTTAATATTGACTAACTGCGGACAAAACGATTAATTTGCCGTTTCTTTGAACAGTGATTGATGATGTTTCTCAATAGGAAGTGGATTAACATTCATCAAGAGCTTGTTATGAAATTGCCTAAATTATTAAAGTTGTACACACTGATTTTCAATTGACTAGTGAAGACGGCTTATCTCTGTTTATGAATTTTTCCCACGCAATAACCGAGGGGTATAAAGTTGCCCCGCGGATCGTCATCCCCTGTATGTCCTAGTCTACAGGATAATCCAGGAGCCAACCTGTGGAGCTCATATTGCACAGTATTTTTTATCCATTGTTGACGCTAGCTCCCCCTCATATCTCGGCACAAGTGGCCGGAGGATTAATATCGCTAGTTATGAACTCTACCGTCCGATTACTGACAGAAGCCTAGCTCGACGAGTGGCCTCATAAAGCTCCATCAGTTCTTTTGTCCTGGTTACATGAAAGGTTAAACAATCTATAGTTCTCTCGACAAACTTCTATATTTGTTGTTGTACTTGCTTAATATCGGCCAACTGTTTCTCAAACGTGAAGAATAATATTGACTAATATATCATGAATATTTTATTTATATTTTATATTAATAACTTGAAAACTGTGTAAAAACTACCTTATTTTAAATAATGAAGTTCTAGGTCTTCCGGTGGTGACCGCTCTCGAAATCTTCGAGACGCGGTCAACCGCGGAAGCCTACGAAACATTATTTTAAATAGACAAGTTTTTTTTTAATGAATTGTTTACGGTTTTAAAAAGATACATGTTTCTGGATTAAAATAATGATTAATTAATTTTTGACTCACTCAAACCATCTCGGTACTAATAAATTCTAATGAAAGGAATGTTAAATTTGATTTTAGTTCAGAGAAAGATTATTTAGTCGTCGAATTACTATCTTCTAAACATCTCAAAAGAAAAATCGATTTATAATATATCAGGATTGCCATTTTTATACTTCGAAGATTTTCTTGTTAAGTCTAACAAAATAGAAAAATAGAAATGTTATGCTTTTAAAAAAGAAAATTGGAAAAATGGTTTTTAGTTTAGATTAATGTGTATAGATTAGATTAGTTTTACAAGTTAACGGAAGCATGACCTGAAGAAAGACTTTTTTATGCCTGAATTGTAAAATTTCAAGCCAGAAAACTGTTTCAGACATCAGAGGACATCTTTGGTTCTGCGTGTATCGGTTGACACTATTTTTGTGAACTACTGGGTCTTAAAAACTCTACTGGTCTGATTTTAAAGAAATTTGGATGATATAGGTCATAATTAGCTCATTGATTTCTCTTCTCCATTTTTATTCTATGTGGTTAAATAAAACTCATTTTTATTATATTGCTTCTGACTTTACCGAAGGTAACGAAATCATTTTGAACCGATTTAATTTTTTTTTTTACAGAAATCAGTTTCAGGCATCAGGGAACATCTTAAGTTTCGTATCTGTCTGTCGGTCGATCTGTCGTTCAACATTTTTGTGAACCCCTATATATTTTGATGAAATTTGTATGATTGGTCACAATTTGCCCAATGTTTGGTCCCATACTAATTTCAACTTTTACACCATGCGCACAATCTTTTTTTATTAACAGGCATATCTTTTAACTTTCTCATCCGATATTTAAGAAATTTGAATAGTTTGTCGAAAGTAGCCCAATGATTGCCCCATATTAATTTTAACCATCTGTGCACATTATATATTGGTAAATTGATACTTTAATTCATGTAAAATGGTCCTCGACTGTACTTTTCTCCTATGTGTGATAGTGACTCATGATGAAAAAGGTGTAGTTGAATAACCAAGCAACGCCTAAACACGAAAAAATTGTAATTAAATCAATTGACCGGTTTCGGCTGTTCTAAAGCAACCTTCTTCAGATAATTTTGACTTGTACTTTTGAAGTCAATCCAGTACCAGTAACCTCTAGATTATCTGAAGAAGGCTGTGTTAGAACAGCCGAAACCGACATTTTGACACAAAAAAAAAAAAAAAAAAAAAAAAAAAAAAAAAAAAAAAAAAAAAAAAAAAAAAAAAAAAAAAAAAAAAANTAGTCGTTGAAGTCGTAAAAAGTTGTTAGCGTATTGTTGTAAGGTATTTTTATATTAATTTCTTTGAAACAAAAATCATAATAAAAATACGTAAATAATTGTTTGTTTGTAAGCTTGGAATATAATAAATGTTGTTCACTTGACGCAGTGCATACGGGAAGTCATGTGAAAAAAAATTACCAATTATATCTTGAAAATATAAAAAAAAGAGTCACGTGACGTTTTACCGACTGTGCATTGAAAGGATGAACTATAAAGAATAACAAAAAATTGTTGAAATATTTACTTGATTTTATCAATAGATATGAGATGTCTGAAGTGCTTTCAAATAGAGGAAAGATATGATCTACACGAGTATGAGCTTAATAAGTTAGAAGTCTTTGACTTAGTGGAGTGTTTAAGTCACGTGCTCATGCTTTACTGTGAGAATTGAGTTTATTAAAACATATCTGACGGATATCTGACATAGTTTGATCCTATCAGTCGAAGTGCGTGGAGCATTTTAGCGGCCCCCTTTTGACATACAGCTTAATACTTTGATGCAACCCTCAAAACTTCATCATCAATGAATAATTTTAACATTTTCAATCTATCTTTTATTCCCATTCTAACTAAACGCGAGCATTCTTCCTGCGTGAGACGCAGTCTTTTTTTTATAAGAGAACGTACTTTTACTTTTAATATTGCAAAGTTTAATTTATATTGAGTTCAAACAGATTCGAGATCTCAATGATTCAAACATATTTATTAGGTGGAAGGTTATACCTCGTAACATGTACTTACGTTCGGAACTAATAAACGAAATTATTAATACAACGAATTTTCAATAACTTCCATATTTGATATTGGAATTCTTGGAAAAGTTAAAGTTATTTACGTTTACCCTTAAAATCACTTATGAATGTGCATGTTAAAAGAACCAACTTAAATTATTCAGGTGACAATTTGAAATTGATTTTGTAAGAGTTAATTGAAAATACGTTTATTTTGCAGCTTCTATGCCTTGCCTCAATACGACGATTATATGCGTTAATAGGCCGCTTAATATATTTTACACAGAATTATTGTATTGTATGCAAGGGTGTACAGGTGTAGAGGTGATTGAGCGAAAAAAAACTTCTTTAGGCGCGGTAGAGTTAATTGGATGAAACGAAATTTCAAGTAACAAAGATAGTGATTCAAGAATCGTCCAAATGAAAGATTTTTTTTAGGTACCTAAATCAACTGCCGGCTCAAGCCGGCTGTTTATTTAACTATAGGGACAAAACTAATAAATACACTTCATATATATAATATGAGTGAAAATAATAAATGTATAAAATAACGTCGTTTGGAAGGGCTCATTCTTAGTTTAAAAATTAAACTTAAAATAAACCAAATCTTTGAACTCATGTAAATTTGTTGATCAAGAAGTACGAATCATTGAAAGACTAAAAACTCACTGAATTCTGAGATTTGACAGGGGTCCTTCGTAGTAATTGGGGGAGGTGAGGTGAGGGTTACATTCTGAGAAAAAAGGATTTTCACCTAAGTGCCGCAGTTCTAGTTTCCGCCGAAAATGATAAAAAACTAAACAAAAAACAAAACAAAAAAAAATACACTGCCAATTAGTGTGGCACATAGCTTCCTCGCATGCTCTCTTGTACTTTATTGTTCTATTAGCATTAACGATTTATTACTTTATTGTTTATTGTGTAAGAATAATTAACAGTATTTAGCAATCTTTAACACTTTATAGGTCTGGTACTTGACAACTTATATAATTCTCATTGATTAGGGGGAGGGTCAGGAAACCTAGGAATGGGTTGCCAAAATATTAGTAGGCTTAAGCTATTTTGTTTTTTAATTATCAAGTATTATAAACTATCAAGCCCCTATGAATTATTTGGGTGAAAAAGTTAAATAAAGCTTAAATATAACATAATGTATCAATGTGTAATGGTCTAGACAAGAAGAGCTAAAATGTATTATTAAGTTATCCATTTAAACAATAACCTACTCAAACAAATCCGAAAAACTAAAGAAAACAGTTATTTTCAATTTATCCTAAGAAAAAATAAACATAACAATATACACTCCATAACAATTATTAATCTACTATTAAAGAGCTTTTCAACGATGTACATCATTATTTAAAATATTAATTTTGACAATTGTACCCCTGTACCCTTGGGTTCAATAATTATATTGAAATAAACAAACAATCCAATAAGGCATAAAATAACCTAATAAAGAAAAATAAACCACTTACAAAATTATGAAAAATTTATTTAACCTCTTTTACCTGCAAAAAACCAACAAATCGGTACGAAAGTACGGGTACAAATTTTTATAAAAATAAACAAATAAAACCGCTTTAATGTACAAATCAAGGCCTTTCAAATGATATACGACACAATACTGAAATCGAAAAAAAGTGGTCACGTGACCACGGCACTCGGGAAAAAGTTTACTCTCAATTTCTCAGGTAATAGGACGAATTAAAAACATACCAAACACTTAATTTAAAGGGCATTAGTGACAGATTAAAGCCCAAAAATCAGAATTAAAATCGGTCAACAATTGCCAAAGATATGAGAGCTTAAAGGCAAAAATTGAAAAAATTAAAACCAAAATTGCCCCATTTAGGGTACAACCGATAGAGATACGACAAAATGTCCTATGACCAAAATTGTAGATCATTAAAAATCAGACCCGGTTTGTGCAACCAGTTTTTCAATTAGACAAAGCGTTAATTTTTAAAAAATTTCAACACAGCTACGACCGTTTTTCTTATTTTAAGGGGTGTCGCTGTAGGTTTTACTAAAAAATTGTATTTGAAAAAAATGTTCGTCTCATTGAATAGATATGGTTTGATTTTTTTCCCGACCGAAAATTCCAATTTTAAATTTGAAGTTCACGTTTACGCGAGCGTTGCGCGTGAACGCTTGAACGGATAACGTTGTCCAACGAACTCGTCCTGAGCATTAGCAAAATGAACATGTATACCAAATTTCATCAAAATCGGTCAAGAATTACTCAAGTTATCGTCGCACGTTTCATGATTCACGGACACACAGACCGACAGACAGACAGACAGACAGACAGACAGACACGGAACCAAAAATGTTCCCTGATGCCTGAAACGGATTTCTGTCTTGGAATTTTTAAAATCGGAAGCATAAAACTTTTTTGTTCTCAAAAGTGAACACAATGCTTCCGTTACCTTCGGTAAGCTCGGAAGCAAAACAACAATTTCGACTTACGTCACAATAAACGAAACATTAATAACAAATCGTAAAATTGTTTGTGGGCACGTTCCAAGTTATTTTGAATGCATTAACCGTGATTACATTAAGCGGCTTCCACTGAATTAGAAAAACGCAATGTTTTCTTAACAAATTGATGTAATTTTTTTTTTTTTTTTTTTTTTTTTTTTTTTTTTTTTTTTTTAAATCAATTTGTTATGAAGCAACGCAGAAAAAATCTTCGAGAAAAAAATGATAGAGTGAAGGGTAATTTGGGGGAGAAAAGTTATGAAATTCGAAGGTATTAGAAGCTAATATAAGGTGAAGCGTAAGAAAGAGCCGAGTGAATACTTTAATAAGGCCGCTAGGGTGGTAGGAAGGGCTGAATGGGAAGCAATATGAAGGGTATTATCCCTTGCAAGTCTTGGGAGCTTCGCTAAGGCAGAGGGCTTTACCCAGGACGAAGGCTTCTAAAGCAAGTTAGGGCTATAATAGTACAGAGCTTGTACCTCTATATTCTTAGTAGGGGAAGGTAACCTCAGTAAAGGTTAGATTATCTAGGAAACGGCCATCAACAGCGCTAGAGCGCTTAAACAGACTTAACACTCTCCCTTCCACTATTCTGTGTTCTCCTTGCCTTTTACCATCATCAAATACCAATAATCTAATGATTCCCTACACAGTTAAAACCTCTCTCTGTTTTCAACATAACTTCTATTTAACTTTTTAATATGTAAACCCACCTCAGCGATTAGGAAATCTTACTAAACCAGTTATGAAAATATTAATGTTATAAGATTAATCAGATTGTAAATATTAGTCCTAATCACTTAAATCACTTGTTTTTCACTAAAAACTCGATATAAACAGTTACTTAAATTAAAGAAACAGCAAATTAGTTTTGTTAAATTTAAACAAACTCGCTAATCGCGCATTAAGCTGAATAATTCCTCTTTCTTCCCCAGTAAGGCGGAAAAAAGAGGAATTCTTCACCTCATTATGAACGCGCATGCGCAATGAATATAGCTGCAAAAAGAATCATATTCTACGAATCTAAACAGAGATATAATGTTTATATTTCGTATCAATCGTAAATAAAACATATTTATTTTGGGTTTCTGCGGTTATTGTAGCACATTTAGCTTTCTCTTTTTTATTCGCCCACTTATGTGAAATATCATGTACATATAACTGAATAAGATTGATTCATCTAAAAGACATTAATTAAACAATTATAATTAGTACACTATTCTTAAAATTAGTATTGTTTTTTGACAGCGCGGGAAAATAGAGAAGGAGCCAATGAGAGCGTTGGATTTTGAATTTTAGAAGGTCGGGCCAACTAGGCAAATAAAAATGTCTCTAGTGGAGGGACGCCGACCTAAGGGTAACCGTTCCAAGAGACTTTATATAACCTCCACGCCACCGCTTGAATTCACTTTTACATATTATTCACTTTTTATGTTATTTAAATATAATTCTAATACACTAAATATTATACTGGTTTTTGAATTTTGTTTGTAACTACCCGTCATTTCAATTTGTTAAGTTATTCTGACAAAGTAAGACAGACAGAAAATTAATCAACTCAGTAATCGTTATCGTTTTCCATGTCATATAACTAATAGAGTTTATTGTTTATTTACCGAAAAATAATAACTACTTCTTTCGCACTGTACTAAAATATTGATAGATTAAAATGTAAACTTCAACTGAATTAACAAAGGTTCTTAAACTTTCTTTCATTACAATTCAACATCTGTCAGGTAAATTAATTCTTCGTCTAAGTAGTTTTAAGCCTACACTTTTCATTACCGACATTAAATTTCTTGATTCTATAAAGGAAATTAACTCTTTCATTAAATTTCAAAACATATTCGTAAATAAGAAGTGAAAATCCAAGTGGCAAAATCAGGAAAAAGATCGCGATTTGTTGAACTAGTAAAATAACCTTCTTTTGTTGACAAACAAATTATGCATTTCCCTCTCTCCCACAGGCCTGGTGGCCTGTGGGATTTTATTTCTTCCCTCACATAGGTTGGCCAATCTGAGTGTCAAAAAACAATACTAATTTTAAGAATAGTGTAATTAATTATTAATTGTTGTTAGTAATTAATTATTAATTTATTATAATTAGACATAATCAAAAATGGTTATTTATTATGTAAAAAGAAAAATAGTGAATAGAGATACCTAAAATCTGATGATCCCACAAGTTACTATCCGTCTTATCTTTTATCATTTACTTATTTTATTAAGTATACTAACAAAAAACTGATAATACAATTTGTAATGATAATTTTATCATACAACTATAGTTGGTAATTAGATTTCATGATGACTACATAAATATAATATTAATATCGTTTATTGAAGCTCAGTGGTTTTACTAAATTAATTTAGAGGTTGTTTTTTTGGTAGCTTATTGCTACTTGTGTCATCTGTGATTTGGAATCTTGAGGTTTCCGATTCGACTCCGGCAAAGGTTTCACCGAGCATACCAATATAACTGAGTAGCTACTTAAGTAAAGTGGCGTCTGGCGTCCATCTAGTTACTGAAATCAATAATACGTATCTGTAAAAAAAAAAAAAATACTGTTTAGAGGTTATTTATTAATGTTTTATTCAAAGGATTTGAGTAACAGGTCAACTTCGTGTCATAACATAACGCATAGTAGTATTTTTGCAACACTAACTAACTAAATATTAATAGAACTGAAAACTGAGTGAACAAAGTAATACTAAATGTTAAAGGCAAACTAAACTAAAGTTAAAACGTATTAATTGAGCATAAAGTAATTAATCAGACAACATCAAAGTACTAATTGAAAGCGATTTGTATAAAGTCTACTTATGAATGACTCAAGTGATCTAAACTGGTGAATAAAATATATTGTGTATTAAAAATGTAGTGGTCTTATCGATTGTGGAGGCCTATCTGCAATATTAGATTGCTAAATATCTGCAAATACATTGATAAAACATTTCAAGCGAACATGAAATGGTACTGCCTTAGGAATAATGTATCTTTATGCCTAAATAAGGAGCGACTCTATACTGTTCACTTAGAAAATTATTGTTCTTTATTTTTGTGCGTATTTTAAAATGTATGATCTGTAACAAACGCATACAGTTTTATAGAAACATCACAATAACCGAAGTTTTAAAGAAAATTCTTTAAAAAAAATCCATGGTCATATTGCCCCTTGTATCACGTCATGTGTAGATGTTATTCTCTAGATGTGTACGCTTTAGATTTACAGCTATAGAATCAAGCCCCTTCAAAAGGTTTTAAGTCCCCCGGGTTACAGAGTGAAGTCTGACTGTCACAGGGATTACACACCGGGTGCACAAAGCCTAAGGTCGCAGAGGCTCGGTGAGGGCTACAATACGCGACTCTCCCCACCGGCACCGCGTTCTGTAGCTAGCACGCGGTGCCGTCTCCTTCAAACTTATAATAGGGCTTATTAAACGACGTTTATACATACAATATAGCAACCCTATGTAACCCCAGTTTTCATTTACTGTTTCATTTCATATTCAAATAGTCCTACTATTGCACTGTTCAAACAGAATAAAAGTGTATGTATGACTTAACCGTAGAGTATTTAGTTAAGTAAAGATAACGTCGTTCCTATGTGAATGAAGAGATGTGAGAACATGTTTTATTGTTATAGTTTTCACTGGTCAAAATAAAAGTAATGTTTAAAACTCAAGGGAGGACACTTAAATTACCGGGGGATGTGATGTGTTAGGTGTTTACCTAAAATCAGTTTGTTAAATCGGTAACCACTCGATAGTAATGCCGTCCGTCAATCTTGTTAACCAGATTTAACTAATGGCAGACGTCACGCTGACCCCTCATCGCAGATCATTATAATATTAAGTTGAACCGTCTGGTAATGGTAAGCTCTGGTTTTCCATTGGGGTTTTGGCATCGGAGTTAGAAGCAAACGATATCAGTTAATTTTCAAAAGAAAAGAATACATATTTACCTAAATCTGTTATGAAATGTGATGCGAATTGAGGACCTTTATCACTACCTGTGATTTTAGTAAATATAAATCTAGTAAAGTTCCAGTGAGATTAACTTGTTATATAGTATTTTTTCTTCAGAGGTAGTGCCCTTCAAACGGTCCATTAAAATTGATATACATGTTCAGAGGTTAGGAATGTTCGACCTAATCTCCAAGGATAGCCAAAGAGTGCTAAGGTGTTTCAGGATCACGAGTTCACTTTTTCTGATCCTTTCTAAAATATAATGTGACTTTCAATGAAAGGCCGCCGAACGCGTGCTCTTGCCAATGCCTGCATAGTAGCAATGGATTAAATAAACTTGCTATGGTTTGAAATTGTTTTATGCTTATTAGACTTTTTAGAATATCGTCAAGATTTGAATTGGTTTGTAGAGTTGACAACCTGTAGAATTAAAGGTGTGAGTAAACTAATACTTAATTTAAAAAAATTGTCTTGTTGGCATTTTCAGGCCCAATTTGGGTTTAAACCCCGCAGTTATGAAACGAACTATTTTTTATTAGTAAATTCAACTAAAAATATTGGCCCTTAGAATAAGTTTTAAAATAAGTTAAAAAAAAAACGAAAAATAAATTTAAATAAGTTTGTTTTGATTGTTCATGCGTTAAAAGTAAAAGAGCTTAATATTTATTTTTTTAATAATTATCTTTTTTGCTAATATTTTTTATTTTTTATTTTTTTTGCAGATGGTGTTATCAGTGCTGTCCATTGATGTTATGGAATGGAGTAAGATGATAAAAATGTTACTCATGCACTTCACCTGATGCTAATAAATGTGTAAGATTGTGTTTATATTTTGATATATTAATTTTTATTTAGTATAATACAATTGTACTCCTATTGTATTATAAATTAAGAAAAAAGTCTAGGAATAAATTTGATCAGTTAATGAAGTCTGGAGTGAAAGAGACCATTTCTTACTATCCTGAGATTAGATGTAAGACAGTGTAGCTAACTAATATTTAAGGCTAACCCTTATTATGAAAGGACCATATAATATTCGACTTCAGCAGTAAACAGATTGGATGGACATAATTTGACTATTTACAGCTTGAGTCTATTCCTATTCCTGCCCTTCAATGTTTCGTTCTTTCCCTATTTTCTACTAACAAATAAGAAGCATAATACTTACTTTTACTTTTAGGAGGTATAGTGAAAAACCCGCAAAAAGAGCAAAAATTTCGCGGTTTTTCGAGTGCTATGAAGTTAGCACTGGTCTTTCGAAGCTGCAAATTTGGATGTACACTACTGGTGCTCCTAACAACATATTAATAAATCAGAACTAACCGTTGTTTTGTGATTTTAATGTACTATAAGACTGGCCTATTATAGTTATTTTACCAATATTTGTAAAAAATATATGTATTAGGGAAATCCGTCAAATAGTCAAATAATCCTTTTTCATATTGATTTGGACAACAGGTATTTGTTTGATTTTTTTTTTTTTTTAAATTAGTTTTCTTTTCATCAATGTCTCGAAAACTACATTTTTCCGGGAAAACAACTTAGGTATATCGACAGATTTGTAATTTAATGAACTATACATTATAGACATTGTAGCACAGGTCTTTTGAAGCTGCAAACTTGGATACACACTACTGGTAGTGCTCCTAACAATTCATATGAGAAAGTAAAATGGATAATTTTCAAAATTTATAGATCCATAAAAATCTTAAAATTGAATTCTAGAACCATCATAATAACTGTATAATATGTACTAATTACAATATGAGAAAGCAAAAAAGATTTATAAATCAAACTATTAAGCTCTTTGCTTTGAAAATGTATGGAAAATATCGGAATCCAACTAAGTAGAAATTTAAGGTTTGCATGACGAGGTTGAGTAGCTAAAGGGAGGCAATTGTTTGGTTTTTGTCTGGAATGTTGCGAGGCCTTTGCTTGTTGGGCCGTGTTTAGGGCCTCTTTGGTCGGTGGTCCATGATGGCCTTTGAAAGTACGCTTCACTAACCAAGCTCCGGATCCGATATCAAGCTTTCCCTTCACTTTAATTACCCTCGCTTTCCTTGTGCACGTTTCTCACTTTGATGCAACTCTTGCCAAATTAAAAATTTCCACCTATTATTTTTTTTTTCACATGATGTTGGTTTTTAAGTTTTTTCGAGGATAATGTTTTTTGAGCTTCAAATTAAAGGTTTTTAAAAATTAAACTTCCGATTTTTACTTTCACACAATTTAAGTTGTTTAGGCTTTGTTTCAACTAAGCTTCAACCGGTGGGATCGTCACGGGTATGCACAATGGATAAAAGTCTTAACTGTTATCCACTGTACCCAAGACAATCCTGCTGACAGTTCTAACCTTGGTTAGAATACACCTATAAATATGCAAAATAGATGTTTCGTCCAAGATGTTTTAAAACTAAATCAAGGTAAAGAAAAAAGAAAAAAAAAAAAATGTATTACTATTTATTAAAGTAAAAATGTCTTATCATTTTACAAATCATGATCACATGAAGTGGTCGAAACTGGTTTACATCAAGCATTGCTCTCTAGTTTTTTGGTACCAGTGTAAAGTATTTATTATTTCGGAAGAAGAGAAAAATGTTGTACCTATAATATTTTGTGTTGCGTCTTTGAAGAAATGTTTTTTAGTGAAGAAACAACTAAAATAATAATAACTAAAATAATTGCATTTTTAAAATTATAAGGTCACTTATAGGTTGAAGATTAGAGGCTACGCTCGAAAATAATAAATTATTTATTTTATCTTCACTTGGTCTATGTCTCTATAGGGTATTCATTAAAACATAGCTACCAGGTTTTGCGACATTTCGCCTTCTCTCAACATCTTCAGGCCTACAAAGGAGATGACATATTTTAATTTTATAAAGGAGATAAATCATTTATCTTCTGTCAGGGATTTTTTTTAACTGTGACTTGATTGACTTTCGGCCAATGTAAATACACAGGGTTATGGTCTATTCTCTTTCTTAAATGCAGATGCATAGGGATTAAAATAATGAACCGATTTCCATGAAATGAGATATAGACAAAGATAATCAAATTTAGACATGCTATCTTCTTCTTCTATGGATTTATTATATTTTAAATTACACATTCGATAGTTATTTTAGAAATTATAATCATTATTAACACTGGGAGACAGGCAGACGCCGGGATCCCGGCGCTGGAGTCTATTTTTCTCTGTCTGTCTCCCAGTGTTAATAATGATTATAATTTGATTTAAATTAATTTAAACTTTCCGTAGTATGAAAACTACCAAAAACTTTAAAAATTTAAATACTAATTAAAAAAAATAAACACCTACTTTGCGAAATGATTGCACCAGCATTGATTGTACAGCAATATTGCTGACTTACATCAAAAATCCATTTAAATTTCTTACAAATCACATTATAGTATAGAGGTAGTTACTTTTAAAGATATTATTTTAATAAATTTGTGCTCATGCGCCGCAGAAAACAGTTGGCTAATTATGATCTATTATCCAAATTGGACGCGCAGATTTTAAAGTGGTTCGCAAAATGTTGAACGACTTACAAACATGAGACCGTGCTTCCTGATTTCTGTTTAGGACTTTTTGAAATCGGAAATCGGTGACTGAAATTAAAGATAAGATAAAATATTTTCTTGAGAATGATCACTACACGCTACACGTGTAAATAATACAATATGTATCTGCTTAGTCAGAGATTCATTTAGGGTTGAAGTGATGGGCAAACTCTTGTACTTCTTCTGCCCTAAAGAGTTTTTATTATTTTAAAAAGGAACAGTATGTTTCCTTTAGGTCGCAATTAATAGCACCTGCAAAAGTATAGAGCACCCAAAAAAAGTTTGATAACTCTTTTGGTAACCACTTTTTTATTTAAAACATTAATTGTGTATATGTTTATACACAGAAGCTATTTTAGCTTTTTTTCACATAAGTTTCCACAGAAGTAGAAGTGAACAGAACTAGAATATTAGAACTTTTTTTTAATCCCGCTATTTTTCTGACTGATTACCTTTAATTTCAGTTACACATAAGTATATTTGATGTCAACAAGTTCTTTTAATATAAAGATTTTTTTTTTTTTTTTTTTGTCGCGTGGCAGCCTTTAATAGAATCAGGCTAACACGAAATCTATCATGACTAGGAGTTTAGGAATGCAACCTCATGCAACCGCAGAATTGCGTAAAAAGTGTTTTTTTTCGTGGTAGGCTGTGAAATAGTAACTTTAGAGCCTAAAAAACANTTCAAACATTTTCACAAATAGATTTTTAGAGTAAAATTAATCTATCGATGCACTCATAATAAATTATTTGCATAATATATTTGTATGGAGTGCTTTAATGATAAATATAAACTTCATTTAAAATCTCAATAAAATAAAACAGTTAAAAACAATCTACATAAAACAAAAACAAAAAACAAAAAAGATATCAGCAGGTACAGGTATAAAATAGTATATTATGTTACTAGGCTGTGAAGTGAGTTTTTTCATTGTCTGCTACCTCGGAAAAAATAGCATATGCTATTTTTTCCGAGGTAGCAGACAATGAAAAAACTCACTTCACAGCCTAGTAACATAATATACTATTTTATACCTGTACCTGCTGATATCTTTTTTGTTTTTTGTTTTTGTTTTATGTAGATTGTTTTTAACTGTTTTATTTTATTGAGATTTTAAATGAAGTTTATATTTATGATTAAAGCACTCCATACAAATATATTATGCAAATAATTTATTATGAGTGCATCGATAGATTAATTTTACTCTAAAAATCTATTTGTGAAAATGTTTGAACGAGTTTAGAGATAAAAGCGACCTTGAGACTGGTTTTATGTTTCTTTCTGTGTCAGTTGTATCTCGAGTTGGGTTGTTTGTTGCCTCTGGCCCGATCCTTCTCGAAGCATTAAGAGAAGATGGCTCAGTAAGGCTATCTGGGTTGTTGTCCTCCATGTGTTTTCTTGACAGTCCGTGTCCGTCCTATGCTGAGACAGTGTGATGCTAGCCAGTGTGTAGATGTGTGTTCTAGTGAAGAGTGTATAGAAGGGAAAGGGGCCGCCGGAGTTTAATATCAGGCCAGTCATCTATCAGAGGGTCGGGAAGGCCGCCCCCAAACAGACAGGGGTTTTATTAAAACTCTTCTGCGCCCCCACGTCAATAGCCCATGGGCTCTCCTCTCCTTCCAGCTTTATCCTCTTCGCCTCCCATCCCTCTTCTCTTCTTATACCCAGGCTCCGCCGCACCACTTCTCCGTTTTTTTTCTGTGTACCCTCGCTTTTTTTTTTCTCCCCGCGAAACTCCTTCCCCCATCTCTATTTTGTCGGAACCGAGAGAAAAAACAAACTTCTGGGCTCTCTCTACCTGAATGCTAAAGCAAACAAAATGCTCCATATCCTCCCCCTGTCTCCTGAAGAGAATCCCTTTAGTGCAATATCCCCCCTCAGGAAGAGAACTAATGAAAAATCTCTGCTTCGATTCAGCTTGACTTTCTCTTTATTTGTTTTGCTTAAGAGAAAGAAAGGAGTATTACGTCACGCATATTCTCGATTAAAATCAAGAAAAAACTTCCTCTCTTCTAAAACTATTTATTTGACGAGCATCGTTAAAGTAAAGAATAGCGATAGTAACGCGTTCTATATTAGTAGCGGTTCTATAGTAAAGAATAACGATGGTATTTTCATACAAATTTAACTTTATTTAAGGCAGTTCACATAAAAAAGGAGCAAACAAAAAATATCAAAGAGGCAGTTTGAAAATATGTGTATTATCATGTGATAATTATTTATTTCTTAATTAAGTCGGTCCGAGACAACTCAGACAAACTCAGTGTTTTCCATTTACTAGTTTCAATATGTAAATTTAATTGTAGATAAATGTGATCCCTAAATATGTTTTCTATTATCCTGCAGTTGTGGGTCAATAGGGATTAAAAAATTCCTGATTTCTCTTCTATCTCATTTTGCTATATTTCGACCCTATATGGTCATTCTCAAGCATCTACAACAATGAAATTATGATCAACATATATACTTTTAATACAAATGAACACAAATTTAAAACAAAGATAAAGGTATGTGGGAAAAAAGTTCTATACCTGAATACTAACTTAATCTATAGTCTGGTTTTTTTAAATAATACCAGAACAGTCAAATTATTAGGAATACATAAATTCATTATCACAGTGTTACACACTGCTTGTCCAAACGTTCAGAAACTCGACCTAGAACATATATTCAATATTTTAAGTCTATTTCACTCTATAATTTCTATTATCTGTAAAACCAAGCTATACAATTGTTACTTACATAAACCCAGTTCCAACATCAAAAATAATGAATTAAACTAACAGACTAAACATCAAGGTAACTATCACATTTTAAATTAATTATATATTCACAGCCTTATAAAATAACTATATTAAACAACAAAAATTAACAAAAATTCTAACAATAAAACAAAGTCTTAACATCATTTGATAACAGAGGTAATAACAAATTTTAGGTGACATATCTAAAAACCCAGATTAATTTAACCAAATGACTGCCTGTATTGCACATTTTCTAAAACATATCAACCCAGATTCATTTGTCTATATAATTTGCATTTACATATCTTCTGAGCTACAATAATCTTACCTTTACAAAATACCTGCATATGTTTTATTTAAATCCCTGCAGTCTTTCTTGTAATTAATGCTGTTAACTTGTTTAGATATATGCATTGCTTCTAGAGTCAGTCTTTTTTTGTTATTACATTCATTAATGAGGAACTTAGTGCTATCAAAATCAAAGACATGGCCTGTTTCTAAGGAGTGTTCTGCTAGCGCTGTTTTATTTTCTTTTAATCGTACTGATGCTTCATGTTGTTGCCTCCTGTTTTTCCATGATTGTCTGGTTTCTCCTATGTAAGAAGCTGGGCAACTAGAGCAAGGCACCTCGTACACCACACTCATTTTTTCATCTGAGCTTAAATTATCTTTTAACTTGGTTAGCATTGCACCTTCCACTTTATTTACAGCTTTAAAACCAAAGGAAATACTGCAATCCATTTGTTTGAACACTTTGTTTACTCCTTCTGATAAACCTTTAATGTAAGTCATACTGGTAAATTTGTTATTTCTTATCTGATCATTGCTTTGCTTGATAATTGTGGATTTATTTATTGAGCTATACCAAATTTTGTTAATTAATCTAATAGGATAAAAATTCCTAATCAGTTTGTCATACACTTGTTTTTTAATATCTGAAATAAAATCTTTGTGTGTTAGCGTAATTGCCCTCTGAATTAGATTTTTGGCACAATTAAATCTTTGTTGGTACGGGTGGTTTGAGGTGTAATTTAGGAATCTATTACCTTTAATTTGTTTGTTAAGCCATTTTGTTTTGATGGCTCCCTTATTGTCCCTAATAACTATTAAATCCAAATATTCTATTTGGTTATTTGCTTCTAATTCTATGGTAAATTTGATATTACTGTGAAACTTATTTAATTCTGATAACAATGTTTGGATTTCTTCTTCTTTAATTACTACAAAACAATCATCAATATATTTTTTAAAAACTTTTGGTTTAATGGTTGACTTACTTAAAACTGTTGTAAGAAGATTATTGATATAAATACCACTAAGGTTCACCGATAACCTGCCCCCCATCGGGACTCCGTTTAATTGCCTGTACAGGTGGTTTGAAAATGTGAATAAATTATTGTTGCAGCAAAACTTAAGGCTTTCTAAAAACAGGTTTTTACACTTGATGGAAGTAAAAGGTTCTATGCTCTCCCAAGATCTCTGTACGATTCTGTAAACCTCATTGAGAGGTATGCTAGTGAACATAGAACTAATATCGAAAGAAACCAATTTCTCATTGGGTTCCAATTTTATGTTAGTAATAAATTCTTTAAATTCAAAAACATTTTTAATATCAAATGGGTTATTTCTGTTTAAATGATTTAAGGCTGGATTTAAAAATGTGGACAGTTTTTCAATCGGAGAATTGATGTTATTAATAATAGGTCTGATTGTTTTACTTAGTTTGTGTGTTTTTATCAGTCCATATATTCTGCCAAAATGGCAACTGTTAATATTCAAATTGGTTTTTTGCTTATCTGTAATATACTTTTTATCCGTTAAGTTTTTTAAAAGTTTCTTGTACTCTAGTTGGACACCGTCGGAACCGTTTCGAGAAATAATTTTTTTTTCACTTTTTTTCAGAGTTTTTGGGGGGTAGCGCCCCCAAATTTGGAGCTAAAATTCAATTCTCAATTTCGCCTCAGGGTATGATTTTTCTAAACATGTATGCCAAATTTCGTCAAAATCGGCCCAGCAGCTTAGGCGTCTGCACAGACAGACGACGGACAGACATTTTTTAAAAACCACTTTTTTGGACTCAGGGGACCTCAAAACGTGTAAATCCATCAAAATCTCAAAANTCATATCTTTCGAACCGTATGTATATCATTCTAGAAACCCTTATGCCGAGGGTGATGTGTCTGTCCGTCCGTCACTCTTTGGCTCATATCTCCCGAACCGTATGTAGATCCTTCTGGAAACCCTTATGCCGAGGGTGATGTGTCTGTCTGTCCGTTGCTCATTGGCTCATATCGACCCACACATAGAAAAATTATAGATTAAGTAAAAATTTGAAATGCACAAACCGCAAAAATGTGGTAAACTATAATGTTTTTTTTTTTTTTTTTTTTTTTTTTTTTTTTTTTTTTTTTTATTTTTTTTAAATTTTCGAGTGGGTTATCAAATGAAAGCTGCTGATGAGTAAAAATATTCGTATTAAATTTTGGATTCCTTATTGGTTTTATGAATTAAAATATACCCTAAAAAAAATCCCCTCCACCCAACAACCCTCTAACAACTAGTCCTAAAATTTTGGAATAATTAATGCAAATATCTTATCATAGGGCGATGATAATTTTCCGAAAAAAAATTTACTCGTTATTACCGATAAAAAACATTGTGACCTCTCGAGAGATCGAACCAGAGACCCTTTAATTTGTTAATGATTTTTGGGGCCTACCGTCTATTTTGTTTACTTTTTTTTTTTTTTTTTTTTTTTCATTTAGAGCAGGATGGAGAAAAAATATAAGTATATATAATATGTTATTTCTTGATATAATAACTTATATGCTTAATGATCTGCGAAACCCTAAAAAGTACTCTGATTCAAGTACTTGCCTGAATTATTTTTCTTCTTTTGATGGGTGATATAGAGTAAACATTTATGCAAGTCGACTCATTACTTGTTGCACTGGCTATATTTCCCTCCCTCCGGCCCATAATCATGCATAAACATCATTAAGCTTCCATTCGTAAAGCATCATACATTGTATTTATTTAAATAATATTTAAAAACTAAACATCGTAAAAACATTATTATATTTTCTATTATCCTGCAGTTGTGGGTCAATAGGGATTAAAAATTTCTGATTTCTCTTCTATCTCATTTTGCTATATTTCGACCCTATATGGTCATTCTCAAGCATCTGAATACTAACTTAATCTATAGTCTGGTTTTTTTTTTTTTTAAATAATACCAGAACAGTCAAATTATTAGGAATACATAAATTCATTATCACAGTGTTACACACTGCTTGTCCAAACGTTCAGAAACTCGACATAAACCCAGTTCCAACATCAAAAATAATGAATTAAACTAACAGACTAAACATCAAGGTAACTATCACATTTTAAATTAATTATATATTCACAGCCTTATAAAATAACTATATTAAACAACAAAAATTAACAAAAATTCTAACAATAAAACAAAGTCTTAACATCATTTGATAACCCTATTAACATTATTATATTATTATACAATTGGAACAGGCATGTAGAATTCCAGGTTGACAGAAGCATTAGTCATTGAGTAGTGAAGTGATACATTTTATATTAGTTGAAATGAAGATTACCAGAACATGTAAGTTAAGGAATATACAGAAAGGCAGCCTTCTCCCCCACTACATAGCTCTCTTTTACAATTATCCTCTTTAACTATCAACTCATCTATCTAATATTTATTGCATCACTCTCGCTTTAATGATAGAACCATGCAATGCCTAGTTATTATATATATTAAAATATGTATACCTTCACTTCTAATACTCCGATTTACTCAAAACCCTCACCTGAAAACCTGTAATTCTTAATGATAAAAATTACTTATAAATACCACACTTTTTACTTTGACTTTGTACCCTGTACCGCTGTGTACCAAAATTTAAACTTTGAAATCTTATGCAGACAACGACCTTCCTCTTATTTTTGAAGGCCAAGTCTTTAAATTTTTATCAAGATCAGACAAAAAACTGTAGACTTGTATAAAAGACAAGCATACATACATAATTTTGCATATAAATGACTGCCGCCTTTATTCAAGATGGCCGATTGAAAAACCCTAATACAAAGGTTGTTTATGTCACTAATGGTACCTAAAGAGCTACCTTCCAAATTTCAAGGTTCTAGTGCTATTAGTTCCCTAGATATCGACAATTCAAATTTTGTACATAAATGGCCGCGATCTTCAATCAAGATGGCGGACTGTAAAAACATTTCTTAGCGAGCATCTAGGA
>KZ651418.1:555431-568299 GCA_001010745.2 Gerris buenoi | reverse complement strand
TTTATCTAATAAATTAATTCTTTAATAATTAAAATTAATAATAATTTAATTACTCACATGGAAGCATCAATTTTAGACAATCTAAAGTAAGAAATACTCACCTGAAACATAAATAAATATTCTATTAGTTATACAAATTAATAATATGATAAATTACATAACATTTTTTAGGGTAGCGAAAATCTGTTGATGAATTACATAACATTTTTTAGGGTAGCGAAAATCTGTTGATTAATTACATAACTTTTTTAGGGTAGCGAAAATCTGTTGATGAATTACATAACATTTTTTAGGGTAGCGAAAATCTGTTGATTAATTACATAACATTTTTTAGAGTAGCGAAAATCTGTTGATGAATTACATAACATTTTTTAGGGTAGTTGAAATCTGTTGATAAATTACATGACATTTTTTAGGGTAGCGAAAATCTGTTGATGAATTACACAACATTTTTTAGAATAGCGAAAATTTGCTGATAAATTACATAGCACATTTTAGAGTAGCGAATAATGTTTTTAATTAATTTAATTCTTTTTTGAATAATTTAATTTTTTAGGTTAGCAAAAATCTGCTGTTAAATTACATAACATTTTTTATAGTAGTGAAAATCTGTTGATAAATTAGTTTTGATTGTTTATAGGTTCTAGCTATCCTAAAAAAATTATAATTTACATTATTTCACGCTTGATATTCACATACTTCTTAATAATAAATAACTAAAGTTCTAATTAACGATATAATAATTAAAATGTAGTAGAAATTTTGGTTACGGAACCCCAAGTTTTTTAAATGAAGCCCTAAGTTTCGCTCTCATTGCCATGAGCATCTTCAGAGGAACACATCTAGTTCTGAAGATTACTAAGCACTCAAAGGAAAGTACCTTTGTTTGTAATCTTTTAGATGATTATTAACATGGACTTAAAAGTTATTTTACTTTGAAGCTATCGATTAGAAGTGGTTTTAATCTTGACTTGGCACTATTAACCCCTCCCTTGCATTAACTACGAACATGTGAAAGTCCAGGACGGAGTATAGTATTGTCATTTTTTCTCCCTTGATTGCGGTAGAATCTAAAAGAACCAATCTAGGGGATGGGTGTCTTTTCAACCCTTTTTCGCATTCCCCATCAGGAGAATTTTTCCTTTTAGTACTTTTTCTTTTCCCCCTTTTAGTGATATCGAGATGTCTCCTTTACCCTTTGCTTCGTTTCCTTGATCTCCCTTGTTCTCCCTGCAGACGCGTATCTTTTTGTTTTCGTGCTGTCGACTTTCGACCCCTTTTTACCTCTTCTTCCTCTCTGTATAATTTCCTCTCATATCTGTTAAGAATCCTCCACGTCTTCTAGTTAGCTACCCTTTTCCAATCAACCCTCGAGCTAAAGAGGGGTCTTTTGCCGAAAGACGTTGATTAGTAATCTGGAAAATGGCGGATATCTCCTGTATCAGACGCATCTCACCTTCGCCCCCGATCAAACGCTTTCCAACCCCATCCCTCTGTCTCCATTCTCCATATCTCCCCCAACGATCTTAACATCTCTACGACAAACCCCTGTCACCCCAAACCACATCACTTCCAATCTTCTTCCTGACACCGAACTTCCTCGGCCTTTATTGATCTCTCACATTTTCCAACATTTCAATTGATGAAATTCAATAAAGATCTCTCTTAAACACTCCTCAAGTAATTAAGACAAAAGTTTCAATCTTCAAACCTTCAAACAAAAGTTTAATTTCAAACCCTCTATTTAATGATGACTCAGTAAATTAGTCGTCAGAAGAGACTAAGCGGTTAATATCAAAGTAAGAAGCATTTCAAAGCATATCAAAGTAGGAAGAGTTGATAAAGAGATTATACACTTAATATCTTAAATCTCTAAGAAGTAAATAATAAAATAGTCTGCCAATCAATTTGGCACATAACTTCCTCACGTCCTATCCTGTATACTTTAATGATTATATGCATTTGCAACCTATTATCGACAAATTTATTTAATTTAACCTTCGTTTCTTTTATTAGGGTTCCGTAAATGATTTTAGACACCCTTTTACCTAGAGTGATGTGTCTATCTGACCGTCGTACATTGTTTCATACACCTCGAACTGTTCGCGCTAGAGAGTTAAGCAGGGCGAGGGACACTCTATATGAGGACTCTTCCCCCACGCTTTGACGCTCGCTTATATAGCTTACTAATGACCACACCATACTCGCTTCGGCGGTACTATGTACAAATGTATGATGTGTGAAGTAACTGGAACTCTCCACCACGGGGCGCACAAAGGGCCTAAGTGATGGCCTATGCAAGGTTCTAACAAGTGGTTCGTCCTACCCGTTCTAGTAGGAAGTACTAGACTACTACTACTACTACTACTACTACTACTAATCGATCTTAAAAATAAAAGATTAATTAATGGCATGACTAAACAGACGATTAATGGTAAAATCACTTCGAGGTCACCAGTTTATAGGGGCTAAGATAAGAAGCAATAACATTCGGTGTATGCGGAAGTAGATATAATAATTTAAAATTATTACAGTCTATAAGATTAGAGTTGGCACAATCAAAAGCGGGAAACAACAAATGTAGAGGTAGTTTTGGGGTTATAAAAAGGGAAAATCGGTGTAGCCATGGTATATTTTTTTGTGGAACAGGGGTAGAGTAGAGCATTTTTTTCTGAAGTTGCATTCAACATTGGGGACCAATAAAATCGTTTCCCTCTAAATTTTCCCGCCTTTTGATTGTGCCAACTCTAATCCTATAGACTGTAGGTTTCGAACTTTTACATCACAAACGTAAATAAATGTATTCCCTTTTTATTTATAAACAAAAATAAATAAATGTCAAAAAAAAATTAAATATAAACAAAGAACAAAAATTTAGCTACTAAAAGTCCACGATACTCTACACTCTACACCCCTGAAGATGCTTACAGAAGTGGCAGCAAAACTAAGGTTCAAACACCTTCGTGACGCAGATTTCACTGGAAAACTAGGAAAAATTTGCAAAGAAATGTTTACTGTTTTTTATCCAACAGAAGGATGGATGTTGTAAGTTTTTGAGTGGAAGAAGACGAAGTAGTTTGTTCAAAGTAGGCTCCTCCATCGGTGAATACTTGACGAAGAAGCAGTAAAACTTGATCCTTGGTTGGAAGTTGATAAGATGTCTTGATTAGTTGGTTGTAAGTTTGTTGATCCTGGTATCAAAGCTTGCTCTCAGACTCTATTAAACTCTCTTCTTAATCATTTCAACTCCTCTCCGCTCTAACAAACTTATTCCAAACTTATTCAAAACTTATTCCAAACACTGACAACTCAACAGCAACTCACCCACCGACAGTAGAGTCCCCTTATTCCTTTTTCAAACGCACAAATCCTTTTCTCTAGTAGCAACTTTATTTGAGAGAAGAAGAAAAGAAAGTAACGCATGGAATTGATTACTTTATTTAATGTTTTAACACTAGCTAACTCACATTACCGGCTCAACAGTAACAAAAGCGGTTGAAGCTGAAAGCAAGCGCGGTTAAAGCTAAAAGCAAAAGCGGTTGAAGCTAGAAGCAAAAGCGATTGAAGCTAGAAGCAAAAGCGACTGAAGCTAGAAGCAAAAACGGTTAAAGTTAAAAACAAAAGCGATTGAAGCTAGAAGCAAAAGCGGTTGAAGCTAGAAGTAAAAGCAGTCGAAGCTAGAAGCAAAAACAGTTGAAGCTAGAACTTCAAGAATATTCTTACAGATCTAAAATATTGTGAGTGACACACATCATACAAACCTTCGCAATAATGTGTGGCATTTAGCTTCCTCAAGTAGGTTAGGGTTGCTAAAAGGGGTAGAACCCTCTTAGCTCTAAAGTGCTCACTAAGAAATCTTTTTACGATCCGCAATATTGATTCAAGATGGCGCCCATTTATATTAAAAATTCAACATTCTACTAAAAAAAAAAAAATATTCTAAACTAACTACCTCTAACACAAACAACCGAAATGACAGCAGATGCTTCGCAAATGCAAGGATAAAAAACAAGCGTACTTTAATTTTGTAGGTTAGTTTCTCTAAACCTTTAAGTTCCCGCTAAGAATTGCATCCAATCTTACCGAAGGTAACGGAAGTTGTATGAGTTGTATCTTTCTGGAGGACGATTTTTTATGTTTCCGATTTCAAAAATTCCAAGACAGAAATCCGTTATGACATCGGTGAGCAGTTTTCATTCCGTGTCCGTCTTCCGGTCAATTTTTTCGAATCACTAAATTATAAAAAACTACTCGTCTGATTTTAATGAAATTTGACAGGTAATAATTAGCCCATAGTTGTCCTATTTGACAGGTAATAATTAGCCCATAGTTGTCCTATTTGACAGGTAATAATTAGCCCATAGTTGTCCTATTTGACAGGTAATAATTAGCCCATAGTTGTCCTATTTGACAGGTAATAATTAGCCCATAGTTGTCCTATTTGACAGGTAATAATTAGCCCATAGTTGTCCTATTTGACAGGTAATAATTAGCCCATAGTTGTCCTATTTGACAGGTAATAATTAGCCCATAGTTGTCCTATTTGACAGGTAATAATTAGCCCATAGTTGTCCTATTTGACAGGTAATAATTAGCCCATAGTTGTCCTATTTGACAGGTAATAATTAGCCCATAGTTGTCCTATTTGACAGGTAATAATTAGCCCATAGTTGTCCTATTTGACAGGTAATAATTAGCCCATAGTTGTCCTATTTGACAGGTAATAATTAGCCCATAGTTGTCCTATTTGACAGGTAATAATTAGCCCATAGTTGTCCTATTTGACAGGTAATAATTAGCCCATAGTTGTCCTATTTGACAGGTAATAATTAGCCCATAGTTGTCCTATTTGACAGGTAATAATTAGCCCATAGTTGTCCTATTTGACAGGTAATAATTAGCCCATAGTTGTCCTATTTGACAGGTAATAATTAGCCCATAGTTGTCCTATTTGACAGGTAATAATTAGCCCATAGTTGTCCTATTTGACAGGTAATAATTAGCCCATAGTTGTCCTATTTGACAGGTAATAATTAGCCCATAGTTGTCCTATTTGACAGGTAATAATTAGCCCATAGTTGTCCTATTTGACAGGTAATAATTAGCCCATAGTTGTCCTATTTGACAGGTAATAATTAGCCCATAGTTGTCCTATTTGACAGGTAATAATTAGCCCATAGTTGTCCTATTTGACAGGTAATAATTAGCCCATAGTTGTCCTATTTGACAGGTAATAATTAGCCCATAGTTGTCCTATTTGACAGGTAATAATTAGCCCATAGTTGTCCTATTTGACAGGTAATAATTAGCCCATAGTTGTCCTATTTGACAGGTAATAATTAGCCCATAGTTGTCCTATTTGACAGGTAATAATTAGCCCATAGTTGTCCTATTTGACAGGTAATAATTAGCCCATAGTTGTCCTATTTGACAGGTAATAATTAGCCCATAGTTGTCCTATTTGACAGGTAATAATTAGCCCATAGTTGTCCTATTTGACAGGTAATAATTAGCCCATAGTTGTCCTATTTGACAGGTAATAATTAGCCCATAGTTGTCCTATTTGACAGGTAATAATTAGCCCATAGTTGTCCTATTTGACAGGTAATAATTAGCCCATAGTTGTCCTATTTGACAGGTAATAATTAGCCCATAGTTGTCCTATTTGACAGGTAATAATTAGCCCATAGTTGTCCTATTTGACAGGTAATAATTAGCCCATAGTTGTCCTATTTGACAGGTAATAATTAGCCCATAGTTGTCCTATTTGACAGGTAATAATTAGCCCATAGTTGTCCTATTTGACAGGTAATAATTAGCCCATAGTTGTCCTATTTGACAGGTAATAATTAGCCCATAGTTGTCCTATTTGACAGGTAATAATTAGCCCATAGTTGTCCTATTTGACAGGTAATAATTAGCCCATAGTTGTCCTATTTGACAGGTAATAATTAGCCCATAGTTGTCCTATTTGACAGGTAATAATTAGCCCATAGTTGTCCTATTTGACAGGTAATAATTAGCCCATAGTTGTCCTATTTGACAGGTAATAATTAGCCCATAGTTGTCCTATTTGACAGGTAATAATTAGCCCATAGTTGTCCTATTTGACAGGTAATAATTAGCCCATAGTTGTCCTATTTGACAGGTAATAATTAGCCCATAGTTGTCCTATTTGACAGGTAATAATTAGCCCATAGTTGTCCTATTTGACAGGTAATAATTAGCCCATAGTTGTCCTATTTGACAGGTAATAATTAGCCCATAGTTGTCCTATTTGACAGGTAATAATTAGCCCATAGTTGTCCTATTTGACAGGTAATAATTAGCCCATAGTTGTCCTATTTGACAGGTAATAATTAGCCCATAGTTGTCCTATTTGACAGGTAATAATTAGCCCATAGTTGTCCTATTTGACAGGTAATAATTAGCCCATAGTTGTCCTATTTGACAGGTAATAATTAGCCCATAGTTGTCCTATTTGACAGGTAATAATTAGCCCATAGTTGTCCTATTTGACAGGTAATAATTAGCCCATAGTTGTCCTATTTGACAGGTAATAATTAGCCCATAGTTGTCCTATTTGACAGGTAATAATTAGCCCATAGTTGTCCTATTTGACAGGTAATAATTAGCCCATAGTTGTCCTATTTGACAGGTAATAATTAGCCCATAGTTGTCCTATTTGACAGGTAATAATTAGCCCATAGTTGTCCTATTTGACAGGTAATAATTAGCCCATAGTTGTCCTATTTGACAGGTAATAATTAGCCCATAGTTGTCCTATTTGACAGGTAATAATTAGCCCATAGTTGTCCTATTTGACAGGTAATAATTAGCCCATAGTTGTCCTATTTGACAGGTAATAATTAGCCCATAGTTGTCCTATTTGACAGGTAATAATTAGCCCATAGTTGTCCTATTTGACAGGTAATAATTAGCCCATAGTTGTCCTATTTGACAGGTAATAATTAGCCCATAGTTGTCCTATTTGACAGGTAATAATTAGCCCATAGTTGTCCTATTTGACAGGTAATAATTAGCCCATAGTTGTCCTATTTGACAGGTAATAATTAGCCCATAGTTGTCCTATTTGACAGGTAATAATTAGCCCATAGTTGTCCTATTTGACAGGTAATAATTAGCCCATAGTTGTCCTATTTGACAGGTAATAATTAGCCCATAGTTGTCCTATTTGACAGGTAATAATTAGCCCATAGTTGTCCTATTTGACAGGTAATAATTAGCCCATAGTTGTCCTATTTGACAGGTAATAATTAGCCCATAGTTGTCCTATTTGACAGGTAATAATTAGCCCATAGTTGTCCTATTTGACAGGTAATAATTAGCCCATAGTTGTCCTATTTGACAGGTAATAATTAGCCCATAGTTGTCCTATTTGACAGGTAATAATTAGCCCATAGTTGTCCTATTTGACAGGTAATAATTAGCCCATAGTTGTCCTATTTGACAGGTAATAATTAGCCCATAGTTGTCCTATTTGACAGGTAATAATTAGCCCATAGTTGTCCTATTTGACAGGTAATAATNCTGACGCCCAACTAGCTCCCTTACTCTTCCTTAAAAATCATTTAATTTTAAATTACCACGCTTCATTTAAATCAGACTACCCTTAGGGAAAAACAATTTAAAAGTTTACATTACCCTAATCAACAAAATTAACAAATAAAGTTGCCACACATGTGCTTCCAGCAGACACAATTGACAAATCGTCAACCAGCAAAATCGGGCTAACCATCTCTTAGTATAAGTTGAAGCATCGGGCAGGGTTTAAACTTGGATGGGTGAACACAGATAGTTCAATTGCCGGACCCTCGCTCAATGTCCACCCAGCATTCTTTAAAAAAAAGGGTTAAACGTCAGCAGGTTTTGGCCTTCAAAACATTGGTCAGACTCTCATGGAGATTCGATACATATGGATGCCAGAGAAGTGGAGACGTGGATACTGACCAGCTCTGCACTTATGTGTGAAGGGTTTAGATGTCTTGAATCAACTACTTGATACAAGGTCTACCCAGTACCCAGGTTTAGTCTATGTCTACGGGTGTAAACAAAAAAAACAAAAAAAAAACAACAAAAAAATACTCTGTTAATTAGTGTGGCACACAGCTTCCTCGTGTACTATTTTGTATAATTTAATCATTTTATACCATTAAAACCTATTATTGTCAAATTTAATTAATTTCTCCCCGTTTTATAAAACGTTCAAAATTGTTTTGATTTTTTACATATAATTAAAGTCTCAATTTAAAAAAAAAAAAAAAATAAGGAATTAATTTCGACAAACCATCCAAATATTATAAAAATCAGATGTGCTTTTAATGATATACGTGTAAATGAATGAATGTTTGTGCGTAATTGGAAGAGAAACAAATAAGTGCAGAAGATTTTAAATTATATGGGACCAAGAATGAGCTGATTGTGAACTACCTTCGAATTAGGTTGGTTGAATTAGGTTACTTTCGAATTAGGTTGGTTGAATTAGGTTACTTTCGAAATAGGTTGGTTCGCAAAAATTGAGCGATGGACAATTGTTATTTGGACAATAACAAAAAAATTGCAAAGGGCTAAGCCATAAAAAGGGGACTTATTATAAAGACATAAACATGTACCTAACATGAAACATGAAAGGATACTGTTTTGATAAACGATTCGTATATTTGTTCAATATATATATTGATATAGGAAGCTTATTTCTGGTTTACGTAGATATGATAATGTTTCTTGACTGGTTTACAAATATATTTGTCCACCCTCTGGGTGGCAGGAATGAATGGTAATGTAAGCTATTTAGTCAAGTGAATAGGGGTGGAGTAACGCCTGAGTAAGCCGGTGTGCCCCCACGCTGTGCCTCGTGTCTCCCCAACACTGTGCCTCGTGTCTGCCCCACGCTGTGCCTCGTGTCTGCCTCCGGCTTGCCCCCAGCTCCTCACAGGTATTATCTGTTCCCCTCTTAATCCCATCTACTTCAAAAATATTTATTCTTGCTCTCTGAAAACCTCTCTAGAGAGCCTGGTTCAATTAAGTACAAATTAATACTTNGATTACTTTATTTAATGTTTTAACACTAGCTAACTCACATTACCGGCTCAACAGTAACAAAAGCGGTTGAAGCTGAAAGCAAGCGCGGTTAAAGCTAAAAGCAAAAGCGGTTGAAGCTAGAAGCAAAAGCGATTGAAGCTAGAAGCAAAAGCGACTGAAACTAGAAGCAAAAACGGTTAAAGCTAAAAGCAAAAGCGATTGAAGCTAGAAGCAAAAGCGGTTGAAGCTAGAATTAAAAGCAGTCGAAGCTAGAAGCAAAAACAGTTGAAGCTAGAACTTCAACTTCAACTTCTAGAAGAATATTCTTACAGATCTAAAATATTGTGAGTGACACACATCATAC
Organism: Gerris buenoi; assembly: GCA_001010745.2. Classification (NCBI taxonomy): domain Eukaryota; kingdom Metazoa; phylum Arthropoda; class Insecta; order Hemiptera; family Gerridae; genus Gerris; species Gerris buenoi. The sequence continues at coordinate 558,893 of KZ651418.1, read as the reverse complement.
AAACCTTCGCAATAATGTGTGGCATTTAGCTTCCTCAAGTAGGTTAGGGTTGCTAAAAGGGGTAGAACCCTCTTAGCTCTAAAGTGCTCACTAAGAAATCTTTTTACGATCCGCAATATTGATTCAAGATGGCGCCCATTTATATTAAAAATTCAACATTCTACTAAAAAAAAAAAATATTCTAAACTAACTACCTCTAACACAAACAACCGAAATGACAGCAGATGCTTCGCAAATGCAAGGATAAAAAACAAGCGTACTTTAATTTTGTAGGTTAGTTTCTCTAAACCTTTAAGTTCCCGCTAAGAATTGCATCCAATCTTACCGAAGGTAACGGAAGTTGTATGAGTTGTATCTTTCTGGAGGACGATTTTTTATGTTTCCGATTTCAAAAATTCCAAGACAGAAATCCGTTATGACATCGGTGAGCAGTTTTCATTCCGTGTCCGTCTTCCGGTCAATTTTTTCGAATCACTAAATTATAAAAAACTACTCGTCTGATGTTAATGAAATTTGACAGGTAATAATTAGCCCATAGTTGTCCTATTTGACAGGTAATAATTAGCCCATAGTTGTCCTATTTGACAGGTAATAATTAGCCCATAGTTGTCCTATTTGACAGGTAATAATTAGCCCATAGTTGTCCTATTTGACAGGTAATAATTAGCCCATAGTTGTCCTATTTGACAGGTAATAATTAGCCCATAGTTGTCCTATTTGACAGGTAATAATTAGCCCATAGTTGTCCTATTTGACAGGTAATAATTAGCCCATAGTTGTCCTATTTGACAGGTAATAATTAGCCCATAGTTGTCCTATTTGACAGGTAATAATTAGCCCATAGTTGTCCTATTTGACAGGTAATAATTAGCCCATAGTTGTCCTATTTGACAGGTAATAATTAGCCCATAGTTGTCCTATTTGACAGGTAATAATTAGCCCATAGTTGTCCTATTTGACAGGTAATAATTAGCCCATAGTTGTCCTATTTGACAGGTAATAATTAGCCCATAGTTGTCCTATTTGACAGGTAATAATTAGCCCATAGTTGTCCTATTTGACAGGTAATAATTAGCCCATAGTTGTCCTATTTGACAGGTAATAATTAGCCCATAGTTGTCCTATTTGACAGGTAATAATTAGCCCATAGTTGTCCTATTTGACAGGTAATAATTAGCCCATAGTTGTCCTATTTGACAGGTAATAATTAGCCCATAGTTGTCCTATTTGACAGGTAATAATTAGCCCATAGTTGTCCTATTTGACAGGTAATAATTAGCCCATAGTTGTCCTATTTGACAGGTAATAATTAGCCCATAGTTGTCCTATTTGACAGGTAATAATTAGCCCATAGTTGTCCTATTTGACAGGTAATAATTAGCCCATAGTTGTCCTATTTGACAGGTAATAATTAGCCCATAGTTGTCCTATTTGACAGGTAATAATTAGCCCATAGTTGTCCTATTTGACAGGTAATAATTAGCCCATAGTTGTCCTATTTGACAGGTAATAATTAGCCCATAGTTGTCCTATTTGACAGGTAATAATTAGCCCATAGTTGTCCTATTTGACAGGTAATAATTAGCCCATAGTTGTCCTATTTGACAGGTAATAATTAGCCCATAGTTGTCCTATTTGACAGGTAATAATTAGCCCATAGTTGTCCTATTTGACAGGTAATAATTAGCCCATAGTTGTCCTATTTGACAGGTAATAATTAGCCCATAGTTGTCCTATTTGACAGGTAATAATTAGCCCATAGTTGTCCTATTTGACAGGTAATAATTAGCCCATAGTTGTCCTATTTGACAGGTAATAATTAGCCCATAGTTGTCCTATTTGACAGGTAATAATTAGCCCATAGTTGTCCTATTTGACAGGTAATAATTAGCCCATAGTTGTCCTATTTGACAGGTAATAATTAGCCCATAGTTGTCCTATTTGACAGGTAATAATTAGCCCATAGTTGTCCTATTTGACAGGTAATAATTAGCCCATAGTTGTCCTATTTGACAGGTAATAATTAGCCCATAGTTGTCCTATTTGACAGGTAATAATTAGCCCATAGTTGTCCTATTTGACAGGTAATAATTAGCCCATAGTTGTCCTATTTGACAGGTAATAATTAGCCCATAGTTGTCCTATTTGACAGGTAATAATTAGCCCATAGTTGTCCTATTTGACAGGTAATAATTAGCCCATAGTTGTCCTATTTGACAGGTAATAATTAGCCCATAGTTGTCCTATTTGACAGGTAATAATTAGCCCATAGTTGTCCTATTTGACAGGTAATAATTAGCCCATAGTTGTCCTATTTGACAGGTAATAATTAGCCCATAGTTGTCCTATTTGACAGGTAATAATTAGCCCATAGTTGTCCTATTTGACAGGTAATAATTAGCCCATAGTTGTCCTATTTGACAGGTAATAATTAGCCCATAGTTGTCCTATTTGACAGGTAATAATTAGCCCATAGTTGTCCTATTTGACAGGTAATAATTAGCCCATAGTTGTCCTATTTGACAGGTAATAATTAGCCCATAGTTGTCCTATTTGACAGGTAATAATTAGCCCATAGTTGTCCTATTTGACAGGTAATAATNTGACGGAGAATTTTTCTATTTTTAGTTTTAAAATTTTTTTCCCCAACGAACAAATTGGTACAGATATGGTTAAACGGTGATGATTTTTTTTTTTTAAATTAAATTTAAGTGTAAAAATAAAAAAAAAATCTTAGCTCGCTAGCGCTTATAGGCGGGAATAATGCGAGTTGATGACGTAGAGTTGATGAAGAGAGTAATCATTTCCTAGATCCGGGTGGATATCCATCGTGAGAAGGAGAGGGGGGGGGGTTTAGTGATAAGGGATCCACTATCTTAGATTGGAAGGGTGGATGAGACGAGGAGGGGGTGGATAAGAACCAAGATCGACCCTACTAAAGAAGAAGCTCTGTCATTAGTAAAGAGACCATATCTGTGATTGGATCTAACCACCGCTAGTAGTGATTAAAGCGCCACTAGACTTTCCTCCCTTAAATCTTCCTACTACATAAGCAACTGAGGGGAAAAAGTTTTGAAAAAAAAAAATATACTCCCAAGAATTTTCCTTAAAGAAGAAGGACCCAAGTAAAAAAGAAAAAGATTTCCGCTATCGTTGAAGTTAAGTGCTTCAAAGAAAAAAAAACCGGAGGACTCAGGAGAAGAAAAGCAGGGCCTAAGGGAGAAACCCCTACAATCCCTTTTTGGTATTTCCACCGTAGGTGAATTGAGCGGTTCGGGCCCCCAAAAACCCTTATCTCTGAGTGAGCATATAGTATATATATATATATATATAGGCTAAACGTCCAAAGATAGTGTTTTTGCGAATATCTCGAAAACTAAGCTGTTCCAGGTCCATGTTTAAAGAACTTTTTTGTTCAGCGTCAAATTTCCTATAATAAACACTTAGCGTTGTGCTTTCGTT
>KZ651418.1:423465-443305 GCA_001010745.2 Gerris buenoi | reverse complement strand
TTTGGAAGTTTCCACTCTTCAAGACCTTTAAATTGATGTATAACATGTTATGGTGGCGAAAAACTATTTTTTAGTCGCCCGCCATATTGACCGCCATCTCGAAAATATTAAGTGTGAAAACTTCCAAAAGTGTACTACAGTTGTCATAAATGCCGAGATTCACCTCCACCTGTGTGCTGAATTTAATGTCCCTTGCTATAGTAGTTTATTAATTAAAACATGCCAACGGACAGACAGACAGACAGAGCCGTTAAATATTGCTTCTTTTCGTATTTCGTAAAGAAACCAAAAAGTAAGTTTCTCTGCCGCACACAATACGGTATTATTGCTAATAATATCTACTTGTCTATAAAATCTTTTTTTTTTTTAATTCTTAATATGTATAAACTTTGGTTCAGTTAGTTATGAAAATATTTTTTTTATTAATTGATTAATGAATTAATAGTATATTATGTTACTAGACNAGGAAGGGGTATAGAAGAAAAATAAGTACAAGTAAAGAAGTACAGATGTAGAAAAAATAAACCGATATCTAGTACACAAGTGTATTAATTTATTTCTTTGTTTACTTATTTCTTTTTAGCTGTCATTCAATATTTACCTTTTAATAAAAAATCACAAATTTGAAACCCGTCGTAATGAAGATCGTAAAAATATGGGATACGTCAAAAAATAACTTGCGGATTTTTTCCGAACTAACATTCCATACAGCAAAATTTGCTGAAAACTAATTAAATTCTGCTGAATTAAAATAATGCATTGTCATCGTGTTCTGAGCTATTCTAAAAGTTTCAAGTGCCTAGCTAATGGGGAAATTAATCAAAAATCGTTTGCAAGTTTTGTACCGGACAAACAAACAAACAAACAAGAAAGCAAGCTAATAAAAACATAGTAAAAACGTATCAAAAATTCAATTTGAAGATTTTAATGGACTTTCAAGTTCTTCTGAGTAGTGCAGTTGTTATGGGGACAAAAGAGGCAAATCCAGGAAAAAAATTTTCTTTTTTCTCTAGCGTTCTTTATGTTTCTTTAGATGATGTTTTTTCTTTGGTTCCACTGTTCATCTGATGTATCAAGCTTCTCTTTCATCTTGCAAATGAGCAGTCTAGAACTTCTTCTTATTGAAATAAGTACTTTAATAAGAACAACCACACCGCAGTTGCTATTGAAGTCTGTTTTATTTAATTAAATTTTATCAAGAAAAAACAAACACTCATCTTAAAAATACAAAACTAAAAAAAGTAAAATATAAAAACCCCAGTGCCAACAATACTTTCTTCTTAGTTTCTTATGAGAAAATAAATAAATAAATAAGGCGATAATCGCTGGTTTCTGTACTATTAAGTAAAAATGATTAAGTATAAAATTTAATTTATACAAATTAATATTTGCATATTCTTTTTCCACTCTTCANGAGACAGAGAGAAAGAGTTAAAGAGCTGAGACAGAGACAGAGAGAAAGAGTTAAAGAGCTGAGACAGAGACAGAGAGAAAGAGTTAAAGAGCTGAGACAGAGACAGAGAGAAAGAGTTAAAGAGCTGAGACAGAGACAGAGAGAAAGAGTTAAAGAGCTGAGACAGAGACAGAGAGAAAGAGTTAAAGAGCTGAGACAGAGACAGAGAGAAAGAGTTAAAGAGCTGAGACAGAGACAGAGAGAAAGAGTTAAAGAGCTGAGACAGAGACAGAGAGAAAGAGTTAAAGAGCTGAGACAGAGACAGAGAGAAAGAGTTAAAGAGCTGAGACAGAGACAGAGAGAAAGAGTTAAAGAGCTGAGACAGAGACAGAGAGAAAGAGTTAAAGAGCTGAGACAGAGACAGAGAGAAAGAGTTAAAGAGCTGAGACAGAGACAGAGAGAAAGAGTTAAAGAGCTGAGACAGAGACAGAGAGAAAGAGTTAAAGAGCTGAGACAGAGACAGAGAGAAAGAGTTAAAGAGCTGAGACAGAGACAGAGAGAAAGAGTTAAAGAGCTGAGACAGAGACAGAGAGAAAGAGTTAAAGAGCTGAGACAGAGACAGAGAGAAAGAGTTAAAGAGCTGAGACAGAGACAGAGAGAAAGAGTTAAAGAGCTAAGACAGAGACAGAGAGAAAGAGTTAAAGAGCTGAGACAGAGACAGGGAGAAAGAGTTAAAGACTAGTGAAGCGTTCGTATGTTTTCGATTTATATAGACGAAGGTTTTAAACGCATGTGCCACGATGATTTATTGCATCGCGCTCGAAGAACAGTGCCGTTTCAATTGTCAAACAGAAACAGATAGGACCGTCATGATTTCTATCGTTTGCAAATTCCAACGCTCGCTTGTCACAGTCATCGAATCAATTCTCTTGTGCATCCATTGACGAGACTGTCGGCTTTGTACGCGTTTCAGGCCCCGCCTACCTTCCTTCAATTTTGGACTTGGGCCTCCCCTCGATTTCGACTCTGACGAATATCCCGTTTTCGCCGAATACACAAACCGGACTCAGTTCACAAAGCACGTTTAAATACAGACGACGAACGATTCCGTAAATTCAAAAGGACAATTTCAAACGGGTAGATGGAAAATATTGGGATTATGAATAGTGCCTGAACGTTGCAATTGAAGAGATTCTAAAATCTATTATTCATTATTTGATTCAATAAACATCTCTCATTACTCATTCGAAGCAAACTGATTTCAATATCCAAGCAAAATGATTTACAACCTGACGCACCAATATTTGTTTAGTATAACCATTAAAATGTCTGTTGGTTTTAGTTATCCAACTAAAATAACTCTTAAGAATAGATTTGTATTGAGTTACTACATAAAAGAAAACTATTTTTACCTCCAGCGGGGAGAAAAAGTTAACTTTCCTCCCTAGTTTACGATGTAGCTTAGTGGATGGTAGGGATATTAGTAATATAAGGGATATTAGGGATATTATTAGGAAATAAGATATTTTTCAAGATGGAAATAAAAGAGCCATAATCATATGATAGAAGAGACAGTTCATTCACCTCCATCAGATATGTTTATTTCTGTTTATTTTTTCGTCTTCTTTTATTTTCACACTCGACTTGTTTAGATTTCTGGAAATATTCTTTTCTGACTCTGAAATATCCGTTTTCATCTTTCTCCAGTCCTCTCGACCAATCAGAACTAATATCGTAACATTTTCTCCAGTAATAGCTTGTTTAACCCGTAAGATATTTAACAGTCTGTTAAACCATAAAGAGAGAATATTAATGGAGCGTGTGTTGATCCCTGCGACACACCGCAATCTTAATTTCTCTCTTTCTCTCTCCTTCTTTATTTTCTTGATCTTCTTTTACCGTTAATTTAATATTTTATATTCGTATTTCTCTAAACTGTTGTTTGTTTTATGTTAACAAATAATCCGTGTCTACTAAAACAGTCTATTCCAGTTGTTCTTTTAAGAATCCGTTATTTCCAGACCATGTCAAGAGAAATAAGCAAAGACAATATGCTATATTATATTTTACATCCAAAGAAAACTTTTATGACGTAGACTTATTACCTTGATGTCATTGTTTTCTTGCCTCTATTATTAATAATTCCTTAATTTCATCTTTTTTAATTTACATACATTTCTATTGTCGTTTTATTAATTTCATTCTATTATTTTTATAGTTTTTTTTTTAAACATTTGTTTAACTTTGAAGCCTTTTTAATTATTTTATTTATTTCTTTTTTTTAAATAACTTTCCATATAAATACTTACTAGGTTTCAATGAGGTTTCAAAACCATTTTAAAAACGGTTTTAATATTCAAAACCCCCATGGAAACGGCGATTTCAAAACGTTTTGAGTTCAAGGTAGGTAAGGGAAAAATTAAATAAATTATATAATAATGGCTTGTAAATGCATAAAATCAATAAAGTAAGTGATAAAATGCGTGAAAGCTATGTGCCACACTAATTTGCAGAATATTTTATAATGCTTTCTTATATTTAATTTCTTATTTTTATTCTTATAAATTTTTTTTNGCCTAAGGCCTCGAGAGCTAATGAAGTTTTCTCCTTCGGCGGTGCCTCAAGGGGAAAACCTAACCTCGAGCAGGAAAACATACTTCTCTCCCTTGTTGCGTAAATAACTATTTATTGCTAACTAGTTTTCACCCCGCCTTCCGCGCGGAACTCATGCTGGGTATTAGTGGCTATGTTTCATATAATCATGTAGGACTAGCAATTAAATGAAATATCTAAACAGTTTTATTATTAAAGCCTTCTAGGAATAAAATCAGGACTATATTATACCAAGTCTTCCTTCGGTATTAACTTTAGTTGGTCCGTCGTATTTAGTTTTATGGTTTCCACATCTTGAAATCGTTGTCCTTTGAGTGCCATTTTTAGTTTAGGAAATAGAAAAAAGTCACACGGAGGGAAGCCTGGTGAGGAAGGAGGGTTGTGGCCCAACAGGAATTGAATGTTTAGCCAAAAACTGCTGAATAACTTGTAATGAATGTGCAGGCGCGATCTTGTGATGCAGCTTCCAAACCCCTGGGTCACGAAATCCGGGTCTTTTGCGTTGAATAGCTTCGCGTAAACGACGGAGGACATCAATGTAATATTTATTTGTAATAGTTTGTCTCCTGGGAGCGTACTCCCGATGAACATTTCCGTCACAGCAAAAAAAAACTGTCAATCATTGGTTTAAACCGTTTAAACCAATCAAACACTCTGGCACGAGACATGGTATCATCACAATGGCTAAAGAAAGCATTTCATAAGTCTCTGTAGCGGTGCACCCAAGCTTCTGCCAAAACTTGACACAAACACGTTGTTCAAGACTTTCACACATAACAAAATACGACAAGAGACGAAATATACTTTCACTAGATCACTCACAGAAGCCAACTGAGAATATTTGAAGCAGTGAGATTTGGCGTGCGGCTTTAATTTCTTGCGCAAAACGATACAAATAGGTAAGTAAAGCTTTGGGAGTAAATAAGAGTAATTTTGGGCTCCTCCCAAACAATAAATTTGTTACAGAGGCGAATGTTTTAAAGGTATTTGGAGTTGGTAATGTTTGATATTATCTATTGGTATTTATTTAGGAATTTCTTAATTGATGATTATTGTGAATTACACCAAACCATTTTTATGACTCACTGCACTCCCATCTTAACATATTTTTACCTGGTGAGACTTTTTTTTTTCAACATTTCAACGATATTAAGTTTTTATCAAAAACTGTCTTATGCACTTGAGATATACATATATATTTTAAAGATAAGAGGAGAGGGAATTGAAAAGCGGGGAGAGGGGGGGGAAAGAGGGGATACAGATAACACAAAAGAAATGATAAGATAATAATTTTGATATCGAATTTAAAGAAGGATTATAAAATTAAATTATTCTGCTTAACGATGTGAAGTGAAGAATACTGAATCAAGTGAAGCCACACCTTTATATTGAATACACGTAAGTGATATTATGTCATCAGAAAAATAATAATTAACGTTTTCTTAGTGCGAAACAGTCAGTCTGGCAGTAATACTCAATCATATTCCGACAACTTGGTTTCATTTTAGCGTCTCGAAGGGGATTAAATCCCCTTCGAGACGCGGATTCCACCGGAAAACCAAGCTGTTTATTACGAGTCTACCCGCGGAAGCCAACGCACCAAGTTGGTTTCATTTTAGTCTAAGATTTGACATTATTGTAAATCGTACTCTCTTCCTATTTTGTTATTGATCTTTACTTGTTAATTTCTATAGATTGTTATTTTTTATTGATCTTTATTTAGTAATTTCTTGTTTTTTATTACATATATTGAAATTTTAAATGATTGGTTGTTTTGATTGAGAGTTTGGGGTTTTACTTCATGATTATGACTAGAGAGTTAAATATAAAGTAACTCGACAATATTGTCACCACAATATTATAAGATTGTGGGACAATATTGTAGTGTTACTTTCTATCAGCCTTTCTAGTCATAATTATAAGTGTGTAATGATCTTTATTTAGAAATTTCTTCTCTGCAGTTATTTAATGATCTATTTTTACTACGTTTTTATTAGCTTGCTTTCTTGTTTGTTTGTTTGTTTGTAGAGTGCAAATCCTTGCAATCTATTTTTAACTAACTTCCCAAGTAGCTAGACATTTGAAACTTTTAGAATAGGTCAGAACACGATGACAATGCATAATTTTAATACTTTTAGCCATATTTCAGCAATAAATAATTCGTTTTCAGCCAATTTTGCTGTATGGAGAGTTAGTTCGGAAAAAAATCCGCAAGTTATTTTATTTGTTTTGACATATCCCATATTTACGATCTTCATTTTGACAGGTTTAAAATTTAACAACATTCCTAACAATAAGGAATGGCCATAAAAGGGTCGACCAATCCCTGAGCACGAACTAGACAACATTCCTAACCATAAGGACGAGATAGAAAAAGGTCCATTTGTTTACAAGAAGTAAAATGCTATTGCACTTAACGCTTTATTCATTATTATAAGTTATTTTCTTATTTTCAGGATTCAATCAAGATATTTGAAATTTTTTTGAAGCTCTAAATTCAAATTTTAAATGGAGAAACCTATAGTCGTTGACAACGGGTCAGGTCAAATTAAGGCTGGATTTGGAGGGGACGATGCTCCTATTGCCGTATTTAATAACATCATAGCACTCACATCAGCTAAGGTAAATATATTTTTAAAAAAGTCGAAGGGTCAGACATACACTTTTAGTTCAATTTTGCTTTTCATCGAAATATTTTTGTGATCGTAATATATATGTACATATAAAAAAATCTGTCTGTGTAACAGACCGATTTATCACGATATTTCTGAAACTACTTACCAAATAACCATGGAATTATGATTCAGAATAGCGTCCACTTTTGTGTGATCAATAGCGCGTCATGTAAATTGATGACCCAGGGAGCGGTGTCGAACCTACAACCTCGACCTTTATAAATGGCCTTGCAGAATTTACAATTACTACATCAATCACGGCCATTTTGAGCGAGTAATCTCAAGCCACAAAGAACCCTAAAAAGCCTGTTCAATGTAAACCATACCTATTAATTTATGCATTACTAGCTCTGCAAGTTTTGCATAAGACCAAGTATTTTGAACTGAATTAGATTTTTCTAAGTAACATAGAATTTCGTCAACTCCAATTATAAATTCTATGAGAAATCATCGTCTATTTTCACTAATTCCACCTTATATGTCGTCCTCAGCTAAGTGTTCTAACTTTAGCCTCAGTCGACTTAATGTCATCATAAGTTGGTTGATTATTTTACACTGCAAACATTTTACAGTGTAAAATAATTTAGTGTGATGATGACGTTAAGTCGAAACCGGTTTTTTGTCATTTTTTTTTTGTTTGTTTACAAAAAAAATTGTAATTATTCTTTTAGTGAGACAATCAACTGATTTTTCCTTAGATGCGCGTTATTATTTACTCAGTACCTAATAATGCCATAATGTTTCGAATGTTGACATATTCAACGCATAATATTTTATTGGTGTTATATTGGACGAAATTCCAAACTTAGAACCCCCCACCGTTTTCGAACTAAAACATTCCTCCGTCCTCCCGGCCAAACCCGACGCTGCAAGTCGTGCAACTTTTTATCACTTACTACGAGGAGGGTATAGAACAATTTGGCGTGGGGTTGAAATTTTTTTTTTTTGGATGTTCAGGTTTGGACAATTTTTGAGCTAATTTTACTGTACTATACAGTGTTTTACAATATACTGATGGCTTAGCTTTTTAGTGTCAAAAAAATAACAATTAATTAATGCAAACGAAAATGAACTAATGAAAGTGTACTTTACAGTATTTTGGTTTGAAGGACATACTTATAGGAGACGAGTCCCAGGCTAGACAAGATGTGATCGCCTTGGAATACCCAATGGAGCGCGGTATCGTCACAAACTGGAACAGTATGGAGACAATCTGGCAATACACTTTCGAAAAAGAGCTCAAAATACAACCACAAAAACAACCTATACTGATGACAGAGGTTCTTCTCAACCCGAAGAGAAATAGAGAAAAGATGGCAGAGGTATGACATTTTAGAGTAGACTGGGTTTTCATTAGATGTTACATGCTTAGTTAGTCTGTTTTGTGAGTGTATAGCGGCATAGGAGTTCTTGCACCGAATGTGTTTTAAACTGATTATATTGGATTCTGGGACAGTTGAGAACAGTATCGACACAAACTGCTGCGCACGTGTTTCTGGTTTTCAGCAGTCGCAATTGTGTTTACGGCCGTGTAGAACTGCTGCTTGAGAATACATGTTGAGACTAGTTGGACACAGAATGATGTTTCTCCCATGACATTCTTCCAAAGTGCATCATTATGTACATGAGACTGTATCATCATCATCAGGCTGTAGGGAAGCTATTAAAGAGATATTTAGCAGAGTTTATATTACTTTATTCCAAACCGGATGTGCTTTTAGATCAGTTGAAGTGTATTCTCCAAATCGCTATCTCCACATCTTCGGGGAAGAAGCAGTAAAACAGAAAAATCAAGCCAAATCATTTAGGGGATTACTAAATTCGTTTATGTTACAGATCTTGTTCGAGAAATTCGACTTCCCAGGTGTGTACATCGAGATCCCAAACGTACTGTCGACTTTCGGAACCGGTTCCACCACTAGTGTGACATTAGATTGTGGCGACGGCGTGTCAACATGTGTAGCCTTATACGAGGGTTCGCTGATTAAAAGCTCAATCAAACGATTCGACATAGCCGGTAGGGACATCACAGACTTCCTGTCGGCGGCACTGAGGGAACGATCAGTCGCGGAGTCCGACCGTCGTCTATTCTCCCGCGACATTAAGGAGGAGTTGTGTTACGTCGCACCTGACTTCCAGAAGGAATTGCTCGTCACCGCTGGTTTGAAAAACCCCAAGATGGAGAAGGAATATAAATTGCCAGACGGTCGAACTGTCTTTGTCGGTAACGAGAGGTTCCGCAGCACTGAAATACTGTTCCAGCCTCCTTTATTCGGACAGACCATACCCGGTATTCAAGAAAGCTTATGCCAATCTATCGTAGACAGTGGCGTAGATATCAAGAAAAAAGTGTTGGCCCACGTGGCTGTCACCGGTGGAAGCACATTATTTCCTGGCTTCGTAGAAAGAATAACGAAGGGAATCTCCGAGTCCTTTATCGGTGAGAAGATAAAAGTGATAGCTCCTCCAGAAAGAAAGTACTTGGCGTTTATAGGAGGTTCCATCATAGGCTCTCTGTCCACATTCAAAGAAATGGTTATCACTAAACAGAAATTTAACGAAAACGGCTCATCAGTAGTTCACAATAACAATTACTTGGAAATGGAGAAAAATTTACTTGTGGATTATGGGTCCTAGTAAGCGGAACATATCAGCTCACGGATCTTATCAAAAGTCTCAGTAGAGTATTTGTTCAGTTTAACGCAAAATTTGATGGCATAACGCTGCTTGATGGCTTACTGCATTTTGACACTTGACGCACTTTGACGCGAACACACTTAAACACACTTTCACTTCAGTCTTGATCTCCTCGTTCCAAAGGGAAGAAGGCAGCTGATATGGGTGTCTCCTAGCGTTCATGACATCCTCCATCCTGCCCATAGAGAACATCATCAACCCTTTCCCATAGGCAAAAAAAAAATACTTATAGAACAAACTATGTATTTTTGATTTAAAATTTACTTGTTATCCTCAATAATACTGAAGTTTAAACAAAAACATTTTTTAAAAAAACTGCGAAATTATAAATCATTATACTAGTTCAGGAGATAGCGTCCAAAAAAGTATCTGTAACATCAAGCTAGAATTTTGTGAAAAAGTAAATGTGTTGGTGCCTTTTAAGAATATGTGGTCGGCTCTAAGTGAGCCGACCACATATTTATAAAAGACACCAAAAGATTTACTTTTTAACAAATGTCTAGCTTGATGTTAGTCAGACACTTTTTTGCACGCTATCTCCCGGACTATACCGTAAGAATATGACATGATGAAGTCATGTTTTAAATTTATAATTAACAATCAAAAATGTTATTACCAATGTTATTACCAATGTTAATACACTCATGTCATACCTTATGCATTTGTTAAATTAAAATTATAACATCAAATTTAATAACACATTTGTGTTTCTTATAGTCTGGATATTATTTCTAAACCTAATCTCCAGAATAGGAGTTAATTCAAGTTGTATTAAGTCAGTGGACTTAGTTTGAGGATGGCGTGCAGAACTTACTGAAAGGGAAAGGCTAAAGCGAGAGATGAAGAAGTGTTGCGCTAGACTCTGGCCGCTCTGTTGACCCACTGACACCCGTCCACCGTCCAACACATCCCGGAGGTCACCGGTTGAAAGGCGATTGTTCTCTCTGCACGTCTTATACAATCGGTTGGCGCAACAAGTTACAGAAGTGTTCCGTCGAACGGAACAGACTTTCCACGCTGCAGTAACAGACTCCGCGACTCTTAACAGAGCGTTCAAAACCACGATAAAGACATTTATAAGAGAAAGCAACTGACAACACATCGGTAAATGTAAAACGCTATCAGCTTTAATCATTACATTGATTGCTTTCAATGACAATAAAAACCAACTTCCAATCTTTTTTAATATTAAACATTTTGGTTAGACCGAGACAACTTTGTTTTGTTTGTTTTTTTACTTTCTCATATAAGTAGAATAAATAAAGAGAAGATATTGTGTTGCAGAAATATTTTTTGAGGGATTAATGGTTTTAAAATCCATAAAATGTTGGAGTCCATAAAATCAGTTAATGAAAAAAATGTCTGATGAAATTTGGAAGACCTACACCTAAATGTTCAGAAACAATCATACCACGAGGTGACACCACGAGGTGACACCACGAGGTGACACCACGAGGTGACACCACGAGGTGACACCACGAGGTGACACCACGAGGTGACACCACGAGATGACACCACGAGGTGACATTAACAAATGAATTTTAGCCCTAAATTTAAGGGGGAGCCATTCTTTTTTGCCTCAGGTGACTTAAAGAGCGACTTAGAGCGTTGTATATTCATATCCATTATAATTAAATAAATGAAATCTCAATACTGTTAATCTATCATACTCTTAATTCAATTTTCTTAATTCAATATCCTAAATTCGTATACAGTTATACAGGGTGTCACAAAAAAGCTATTCACAAACTTTTTTTCGATTTCGGTTATTTCTTTTATTATTATTATTTATTTATTTTTTTTTTGCAAAAGTCCGCCATTTTGTATTTCTTTAAAAACAAAATTATATTTGAGAAACCCTTCAAGATATCTTTATGAAACTTGACAGAAGGCTTACCAACTACGATACCCTGAAATACAAAATGGCGGACTTTTGAAAAAAAAATAAATAAATAAATAAAAATAAAATAAAATATCCGAATCCAAAAAAAGTTACTGAGCTTTTTCGACTTATTTTTACATGTAGAACCCTGCTCTGAATAGCGCGCTAAGGTTTTTTGTGATACCCGATACTACTTACACGAAAAATTAAGAACTAAATGTTAAAATAATATTTGTGATCAACATTATTTTGTTGTCATAAGTACAAATAAACCTCCAGTCCTGAAATTAATATCGATTGGGAATATTATTTTGTGAAATATTTTTATTTATAAAATCAATTATTGCTTGAACCTGCCTTATCCTCATCAAATGAAACGAAAATACCCGAATACACAAAATATAAAAACTACTGACGAACTGGACTGTCATTTTATTAAAGATGCGATTTCCCGGTCCTTTGACATGAGTATAATTAGTTTACTGCTAGCGGAATCCAGCTGAAAGGNAACAAATTATTAATGTAAAAAAATATAAATTATGTCCTTTAATACATTTAGATTAAAACAATTAATATAAAATATTAAAAGGGGAGGAAATATATACAAATAAAATATGCGTCCCGCAGCCGGTAATCGAAACACCATTCCCTTAAATGTGCACCTTCTAAAAAGAAGATCTAAAAAGAAATATTTTCACCAGTTCAAATTTATGAATAGAAATTATTGGCCGAATTATTTCACCGATGTCTACAGTGGCTTGAACATTTGGACGACAGAAATCATCACTAATTAAAAAATTATTAACATTAATTAGTTAGATTGAGAAAAAATTTCAAACTTACACCCTGAAATACAAAATGGCGGACTTTTGAAAAAAAAAAAAAAATAAATAAATAAAAATAAAATAAAATATCCGAATCCAAAAAAAGTTACTGAGCTTTTTCGACTTATTTTTACATGTAGAACCCTGCTCTGAATAGCGCGCTAAGGTTTTTTGTGATACCCGATACTACTTACACGAAAAATTAAGAACTAAATGTTAAAATAATATTTGTGATCAACATTATTTTGTTGTCATAAGTACAAATAAACCTCCAGTCCTGAAATTAATATCGATTGGGAATATTATTTTGTGAAATATTTTTATTTATAAAATCAATTATTGCTTGAACCTGCCTTATCCTCATCAAATGAAACGAAAATACCCGAATACACAAAATATACAAACTACTGACGAACTGGACTGTCATTTTATTAAAGATGCGATTTCCCGGTCCTTTGACATGAGTATAATTAGTTTACTGCTAGCGGAATCCAGCTGAAAGGTGGCAAAGAATAAATAAAGAGAAGATATTGTGTTGCAGAAATATTTTTTGAGGGATTAATGGTTTTAAAATCCATAAAATGTTGGAGTCCATANTTGAAATCAGTATATTATATCTTGCATCTAAATCGGTTATTTGCAGTGGTTTTTGTATTTAATTTGTTTGCTTTTTTACGAGTACAATGGCAGAAAAATCTGGACGAATATAAACTGCTAAAATTTTTGAATTTATTAAGTTTTTATTATTTTTTTCATTTAGTTTATTTTTTTTATTAAGTGTTTTTATATAAGTGGCGAAATTTTAAGTTATTACTAAGTAAACGTTGCAATAAGGATAGCCTGTTATCCGGTTAACATCGAAAAGTTCAATTGGGGAAATATTAATGAAAAAAAAGTATGTTCTGGGGAAATTTGGGGTAGTCAAACATATTCTGCACCCCTGCCTTGGATCACCATTCAGTTTCTTGGAAGATGCTGCTATCTACGTCACAGAATTGTACTAAGACAATGATAATACTTAGTCAAGTCCTTGCAAGCCTGACAGTTGTTGTCCATATGCTGTTGTTTTCGAATAAAATAAAAATAACATTTTTTTTATCTCAAAAAGAAACAACTTTTGGTTTTACTCTTTATTTTTTTTAAAAAATTGACAATTGTGTTTTGTCTTTTAAATCACATTGTATCTGAATCACTACTTATTGGTGAGTAATTTTAAATACCAACTACTTAACAACTACTACAAAATACCAACTACTTAAAATACCAATTTACATTGAAAGTGATTATGACTAGGCATCGTGTGGCTCTATCATTGAAGCGTAATGGAATAAATATTAGATAGTTAATCATGTAAGTTGATATTTAAAGAATATGCTAGTAATAGAGCACCATGGAGTGGGGGGAAGAGAAGAGTTCTTCTACTATTCCTTAAGGCTCTACCGCTCCTTGAGGTTAGGAAAAACAGTAAAATTACAATTATACTGATTCTAAGCAAGATATCAAAAATCTAATCACCGGCTTCATTCCTAATTTTAATTCTGCACAATTTGAGCCCTATTTCAAGTTTTTATGATAAATAGTACAGGCGCCATTTCAATACAACGATAAAACTCGTTGTATTGAAATTGGTTTTCAGCCTTAATCTTAGGATACATGCTTTTATATACTTATTTACACGAGTAAGATGTGCCCCCCCTGTTATTGGTCATACTTCAGGCTGCTAGAAATAGTCAACATTAGTTATTTCATCACACATTTACTTTGAAAGTAATTNGATATCGTGTTGTATGCCCGAGTATTGTTTTGCTGTAAAAAGGCCATAGATGAATCAGTACGCGCTTAGATACTCCGCTTTACCTGTGAACCACCCATAATTCCAATGTTCGGCTGGAATAAGAGCATCTTTAACAACAGCTGTAGACTGAAGATACTGTCCGACAATATTTTCAAAGACAGAAATAGTCCGGTCCAGCTCCAGTTTAAATAGCTAATAATTAAAACACTCAAATTCTATATTTAGAGGTAGAAAAGAGAGAGAGAGTGAAAGAGTTAAAAAAAATTAGGTTAGAGTTGATACATGGAATGAATCTGAGTTGGAGATATGGGATGTTACAGACTGACAGACTCACGTATACAGACAGACACACATCCAGCACAGAAATAGAACAAGGAAGACGTCGCTTTGATTACCCTGTCAAACATACAGACTAACCAATCTCCCACCTTCAACTTCTTGTCACAAAAACACACAAAACGTTTTCTTAACAAAATAATTTCAATATAATATAAGTAGTGATGAAAATAAATCGAGTCTTTGTTTAAAGATTGGTGGACACCGATATTCACCTGTTCGTTAAACGAGAGTGAGTTTTTCATTTTAGGGACTATACAAAAGTCATTCATAGTTCAGAGAAAAGTTCAAGAAGAACTTCAAAGTTCTTGGTGTGTTTGTTTGTTCAACGATAGACTGGCGTAAACACACATACAGACGACCGATTTGAACAAAAAAATCATCGGCATTGTGCATCTTAGTATTTGTGACAGGTGTCAACATTTTGGGAGGTTTAACTTTAAAAAGAGGTTATTAATTTATAGAATGTTTAAGTTGTCTGCAAATTTGTGTGGCATATAACTTGCTTACACTCCTTTACTTTAATGACTTTATGCTTGTACAACCAATTATTAACAAGCCCGATATTTCGCTTCCACTTCCACTAATGGATCACAATGCACCACAGCCCTGAAGATGCTTCCAGTAGTGGAAGCGAAACGTCAGACTTCAACACCTTCGTAACGCGGATTCCACCGGAAAACCAAGCTGTTTATTACGAGTCTACCCGCGGAAGCTTACGCACCTAAGTCAACCAATTACTGTCAAATTTATTTATTTCTACCCCGTTGTTTAAATATGTCTTAATTTTTTGATTTTTTATATGAATTACAGTATCAATTTAGCAAAAATTAAAGAGTACAGACTAGACAGTTGAAATTAATCTGGGGTAATCNGAACAAGGAAGACGTCGCTTTGATTACCCTGTCAAACATACAGACTATCCAATCTCCCACCTTCAACTTCTTGTCACAAAAACACACAAAACGTTTTCTTAACAAAATAATTTCAATATACGAGGGTTATCCAGAAAGTAACAGACGTTTTGAAATAAGAAATAGACAAAGTGAAAAAAAAATGCCCATTTCCGCGTTAGGCCAAAACGTCTGCTACTTTCTGGATTGCCTAAGTAATATAAGTAGTGACACAAATAAATCGAGTCTTTTTTTAAAGATTAGTGGACACCGATATTCACCTGTTTGTAAAACGAGAGTGAGTTTTTCATTTTAGAGACTATACAAGTTCAGAGAAAAGTTCAAGAAGAACTTCAAAGTTCTTGGTGTGTTTGTTTGTCCAACGATAGATTGGATAAACTCACATAAAGACGACCGATATGGACAAAAAAAAAATCATCGGCACACAGGTGCATCTTAGCATTTGTGACAGCTATCAATTTTTTGGGGATTTAACTTTAAATAGGGGTTATTTATTAATAGAATGTTTAAGTTAAAATAGTCTGCTAATTTGTTTGGTACATAGCCATAGGCATTCCTTGTTCCTTTACTTTTTGTGCTTGTATGCTTGTACAACCAATTATTGCCAAATTTATTCAATTCTCCCTCGTTTTTTAAATATGTCTTAATTATCTGATTACATGTTATTTTATTTTTTATCTGAAGTAGAGTATCAATTTAGCAAAACTTGAAGAGCACAGACGGTTGAAATTAATCTGGGGTAATCTGCGGGCTACGTTCAACGAAACATCCAAAATTCATAAAAAAAATCAGATGAGTACTTTTGAAGATCTATGTGAAAATAAATGTGTGTACGCAGAGGGTTCAGAGTAATCTGGGGCTATCTACGACCTGCTTTCTATAAACTATAAAAGTTTCATACAAATCAGATAAGTGATTTTGAAGCTATAAGTGTAAATAAATGTATGTTTGTGTCCATGCCGAAGAGAAACAAATGAGCGCAGAAAGTTGAAACTTATATGGGACCAACAATGGGCTAATTATGACCTACCATCCAAATTTCATTAAAATCAAACGAGTAATTTTTAAGACATGTTGGTTCGTAAAAAATTGATCGACAGACAGACACGGAACCAAAAATATTCTCTGATGTCTGAAACGGATAGTATCTTAGAATTTTTGAAATCAGAGACACACATATTTTCGTTCTTCATAACGATCACATAGCTTCTTAGAATAATACTATATATAGAAGGAGTGTCACTGATAACATTGAAACCAACTTTGGTTTTGATCCTTATCCGCGTTCTAAAAATTCATTTTTGTAATTTGTGACGTCATAACTCTAAAATTATTTGCCTTCGGTTTTATAATTTAATTTTTTATTTAATTATAATTATTGATAGTCAGTTTAGTTTATTGTANAGTGTGGCACATAGCTTCCTATGTCGTATACTTTAATGATTTTATACTTTTACACCCTATTATTGTCAAATTTATTTTATTATACTCCAGTTAATTTTCCCCGACCTACAATCCAAATTTAAATAAAATCGGGCAAATAGATTTTAAGATATGTTGGTTCGCAAATTGTGCGACAAAAACGGAATAAAAAATGTCCCATGAAGTCTGAAAAGGATTTAAGGCGTAAAATTTTTGAAACCGGAGACATACAAATTTTCGTTCTTCATTTCTCAAATGTAATTTTCGTTACCTTTGGTAAACTCGGATGCTAAAGTTATTATTTGACTGATGCGTTTTAAGATTTATTTTTATTTATTTGCTTCATTGCTACGTAAATATATACATGGATATTTATATATTAATGTAATGGAAATATATAAAAAATATTTAGGAAAATTGTGTACATACGGCAGACGAAAGTTAGGTCATGGAATATATAAAATAAAATCTCTAACTCTATATTTTTATCCTTTGTACAATTTTTCATCAGAATACAGCATTCTATAAGAATATTAAATATTTTATCTATAAGAATATTAGATACAAATTTATATAATATATAAGAATATTAGATAGAATACGTAATGGTTTTTTCAAGAATTTCATGTAAACTGTTTTACGATGTCTGACCCCCTGAATTTTAAAACAAGTTAAAACTTTTAACCAAGTACGCTTTTTAATCAACTTCATCGATGGATATGAAATCAGAGAATATTGTATTAATGAAAGTACAAAGGTGAAATGTAAAGTTAACATTAATTGCTTTCATTTTGTTGAAAGTACATGTCTGTCATTTTTAACGTTGGAAAATTAATTAAAAATATAAGTAGATAAAATATATAAAGGTATTCGAGGAGAAATTAAGTACATAAGTCAAAACAATGTGTTTATCATAGAGAATACGGCAATTTAAAACGTTGTATCTACTCTTAAATGTAGTCCATTCAAATACAAAGTTATCCATATAAGTTGTAAATAATTCAAATCAATAACTACGGGAGACATACAGAGAAAAATAGACCCCCGCACCGGGACTCGTGGTAAGGGTAAGAGCGCCTGTACGGAAAATAGGAGGCCCGTGGTTCGAGTCCCGGTGCGGGGGTCTATTTTTTCTGTATGTCTCCCGTAGTTATTGATAATTGTAATTTGGATTATTTAAATATGAATATTCAAAGCGAGTTGTTAGCGAAACATCACGATCGATCTACCGTGAAATTCCTCATCAACCTAGATATCAGTGATACAGAATTACTTTCAACAATCCCGTACAAATATAACTCACTTCTAATATCATGTAAAATAAATTATAGGTTGTTCAGATTGAAATTTTGATGTAACACTTCATAAAATTATGACTGTAGAGAGGTTAAAAATTATAATAGCTAGTATAAACATCTGAGAACCACACATAATTTAGTTTGTTCTATTATTAATTTAAATAAGTGGTCTAAATAATATATATAATATAATGGTGGCGGGGAAAAATAAACTTTCAATTAGTGTGTGGCAAATAGCTTCCTCGCATCCTATCACGTATTTTATTGATTTTTTGCCAAATTTGTTTCCCCCCGTTTTTTAATAATTTAATTGTTTTTGCTTCTGGGCTTACCGAAAGTAACGGAAGCTATGTGATTGTTGTGAAAAACAATAGTATTTTATGTCTCCGATGTCAAAAATTCGAAGACATAAATCCGTTTTAGACATCAGGGAACATTTTTGGAACCAACACATCTTAAAAACTACATGTCCGATTTTAATGAAATTTGTATGGTAGGTCATAATTAGCCCATTGTTGGTCTCATATATGTTTCACACTTCTGCGCCTATTTGTTTTTCTTCCTCATGCGAACCAATACAAATTTATTTACGCTTATATCCTCAAAAGCACTTGACTGATTATGAAATTTGGATGGTTTGTCGAAAGTAGCCCGCGGATAGCCCCAGATTAATTTGAACCGCGCTCTTTAACTTTTGCTAAATTGATACTTAAATTCATGTAAAAAAAGAAGAAAAAAAAGACATTTAAAAACAGGGGAAACTTCCAAAATTAAATTAAATTAGACATCAATGATAGGATGCGAAAAGCTTTGAGTCACACTCGAAGGTAGACGATTTGTATTTTTTAAATGAATTTACAGTCTATAAGATTAGAGTTGGCACAATCAACAGGTGGGAAAATTTTGAGGAANCTGAAACTGACTTCTGTGTTGGAATTTTTGAAATTTAAATAATTTAAATTTAAATTTGGATTTTTTTTTTGGGGTCACAAAAAGTTGTGTTCTTCAGAATGATCACATAGCTTCGGTTCAATTCCGTAAACTCAGAGGCAAAATCAAAAAAAAAAAAGGGGGAAAATTAAATAATATTAAGACAATAATAGGTTTTAGAAGCCCATGAAATATGACGCGAGGAAGGTATATGCCACACTAATTGGCAGACTATTTTTAATTAGTGTAAATTATAATTAAGTATGAGATTTCTACATTAACAAATCACATTTACAGATATCATACCGGAGTCCAGAGTTTCTTTTAATTTGTTTAAGGACGAAACCAGTTCCTGTATTTCTATTTTCGTTAAAAAAAAATCAAGTATTAACTTTCTTTTGAGTTTTACTTTGTAGTATTTTTGTTTTTTTAAAAAAAGGTAAAGATTTCACTCTTCACTTTCCAGTTATTTGAGATCTGGTAGCCTGAGGAGATTCAAGAAAAGTTCTTCAACTTAAATCAAGTAGAGTACTTTCGCTTCCCAACCGTTTCAAGTTCAGGTTCTAACTTCGACAACAGAACAGGNGGAAACGATTTTATTGGTCCCCCATGTTGAATGCAACTTCAGAAAAAAAATGCTCTACTCTACCCCTGTTCCACAAATATTAATATAATAATATAATATAACATGGCAACACCGATTTTCCCTTTTTATAACCCCAAAACTACCTCCTTGTTTTTAGTTTCCCGCCTTCGATTGTGCCAACTCTAATCTTATAGACTGTAAGTATCAATTAATCAAAATTTGTCAATTGACAGGCTACAACAGTGCATCTTCATAAAAATAAAAAATCGGGTACGGGGTTCCTCGGAACTTTTCCACACTTCGGAGGCCTCTCCTGCTCATTATCGTTTTAATCGTTAGTTAATTTTTAAATAATCCAAATTACAATTATCAATAACTACGGGAGACATACAGAGAAAAATACACCCCCGCACCGGGAATCGAACCACGGGACCTCTGTTTACCGTACAGGTGCTCTTACCATCTGAGCTATACG
>KZ651418.1:280804-292001 GCA_001010745.2 Gerris buenoi | reverse complement strand
ATATATAATAAAGACGTATAAAAGACTCTATTGTACGATATTTTTGCCCAGGCTCGCTATTATACTCGGGTTGAGTTTTTGTTGTTCCAGAATTGAGGATCAACTCTCGGTTGGGCCACATTTAAAGTGTTGATCCACCCTCTATTATTGTAGGGCACTACGAAGGGGCTTCAGATAAATATAAATTGAGCACAAAGCCCTCCATGGTTTTTCTTTTTTTCTTTTTGAGAAAGAGGGCGCCCTTATTCCAGCGTTTTTTTTTTATTTTTTATATTTGGCCGCCGTGTTGTAGTGGTAGGAACCAGGTCACGTCTAGAAGTGGAGCGTGGCCATATTGGAATCCTTAAGCTTCTCCGTTCTCTTGAAAACCATCTAAAGTTGGGCTGTTTTTTTTTCAGGTGGAGCTGTTATGGGCCCTACTGCCCCCAAACAAAACCCGAAATCCATTATTAAAATATAACCCCCCTTTCTCTCTCCCCTCCCCCCGCTCTTTTATCTGAGGAGAAAAAAATATTCTGTACACGGTTTTCGTTAAACTTTGATTTTTCCATATTTTGAAACAATTGTAGGTCACATAAGTTATCAGTGAGGTTAAGTAGTCATTATTATACGTTAACCATCCTTAAATCATAAACCAATACAACATACGTTCGGATCCAATAGCCTTCAGACTTATTTAACTAAAGTTAAAACTAGTCATACAACAAATTGATCAGAATTCAAAAAAATACATCTCTCATCTATGCAGCAAAGGAAACATTCCTGACTCGCTTAAAGATTACCTGCTTCGGTTACACTCAGCAGCCTCGGCTTCGCCTCGTCAGTCAACATGTAATTTTCCTGACTTGGCTTCACCTCGTCAGTAAAATAGTGAATTTCCTGCCTCGGCTTCGCCTCTGCAGTAAATTTGTTTAGCATATCCTCGGAACTAAAACCTAAAAACTTGTCAGCAAAATTCCATTTTGCTGCCTAGTTACATAAATAACTATTATGGTTTGTCAAACGTAGCCAATGTATTATATAATTTTTAATTTTGTTGCGCCGAATCCTTTTTATNTAATCATGAGACTCCACAGCTCATTGTTGTATTCCTGTATTCTAATCATGAGACTCAACAACTCATCTGTACGATGAATTCTCTTTGAGTGGAGACATGTCTTCCTGTATTCTAATCATGAGACTCCACTGCTCATCTGTACGATGAATTCTCTTTGAGTGGAGATATGTCTTCTTGTATTCTAATCATGAGACTCCACAGCTCATCTGCACGATGAATTCTCTTTGAGTGGAGACATGTCTTCCTGCATTCTATCATGAGACTCCACAGCTCATCTGTACGACGAATTCTCTTTAAATGGAGACATGTCTTGCTGTATTCTAATCAAGAGATTTGACTGCTTATCTATAATCTATACAACGAATTGATATTTTACACTCTGTAGTTTTGTACTAAAACCACCTGATTCTGTATCCAGGTACTACAGAATATGGAGTATATACATAGATATATAATAAAGACGTATAAAAGACTCTATTGTACGATATTTTTGCCCAGGCTCGCTATTATACTCGGGTTGAGTTTTTGTTGTTCCAGAATTGAGGCTCAACTCTCGGTTGGGCCACATTTAAAGTGTTGATCCACCCTCTATTATTGTAGGGCACTACGAAGGGGCTTCAGATAAATATAAATTGAGCACAAAGCCCTCCATGGTTTTTCTTTTTTCTTTTTGAGAAAGAGGGCGCCCTTATTCCAGCGTTTTTTTTTTATTTTTTATATTTGGCCGCCGTGTTGTAGTGGTAGGAACCAGGTCACGTCTAGAAGTGGAGCGTGGCCATATTGGAATCCTTAAGCTTCTCCGTTCTCTTGAAAACCATCTAAAGTTGGGCTGTTTTTTTTTCAGGTGGAGCTGTTATGGGCCCTACTGCCCCCAAACAAAACCCGAAATCCATTATTAAAATATAACCCCCCTTTCTCTCTCCCCTCCCCCCGCTCTTTTATCTGAGGAGAAAAAAATATTCTGTACACGGTTTTCGTTAAACTTTGATTTTTCCATATTTTGAAACAATTGTAGGTCACATAAGTTATCAGTGAGGTTAAGTAGTCATTATTATACGTTAACCATCCTTAAATCATAAACCAATACAACATACGTTCGGATCCAAAAGCCTTCAGACTTATTTAACAAAAGTTAAAACTAGTCATACAACAAATTGATCAGAATTAAAAAAAAAATACATCTCTCTACAAAAGTAAGTTTATTGCACAAATATCCAAACACTAGCGGTTCGAAGTCATTTATCTATATATATAAAATCCAAATACCACTCACTGACTGACTCACTGACACATCACGATATCTCTGAAACCACTGGACCTACGACCATGAAATTTTGTAGGTNGAGGAAGAGATATAGAGGGAGATAGATAAGAGAGAGAGAGATAGAGGAAGAGATATAGAGGGAGATAGATAAGAGAGAGAGAGATAGAGGAAGAGATATAGAGGGAGATAGATAAGAGAGAGAGAGATAGAGGAAGAGATATAGAGGGAGATAGATAAGAGAGAGAGAGATAGAGGAAGAGATATAGAGGGAGATAGATAAGAGAGAGAGAGATAGAGGAAGAGATATAGAGGGAGATAGATAAGAGAGAGAGAGATAGAGGAAGAGATATAGAGGGAGATAGATAAGAGAGAGAGAGATAGAGGAAGAGATATAGAGGGAGATAGATAAGAGAGAGAGAGATAGAGGAAGAGATATAGAGGGAGATAGATAAGAGAGAGAGAGATAGAGGAAGAGATATAGAGGGAGATAGATAAGAGAGAGAGAGATAGAGGAAGAGATATAGAGGGAGATAGATAAGAGAGAGAGAGATAGAGGAAGAGATATAGAGGGAGATAGATAAGAGAGAGAGAGATAGAGGAAGAGATATAGAGGGAGATAGATAAGAGAGAGAGAGATAGAGGAAGAGATATAGAGGGAGATAGATAAGAGAGAGAGAGATAGAGGAAGAGATATAGAGGGAGATAGATAAGAGAGAGAGAGATAGAGGAAGAGATATAGAGGGAGATAGATAAGAGAGAGAGAGATAGAGGAAGAGATATAGAGGGAGATAGATAAGAGAGAGAGAGAGAGAGAGAGAGAGAGAGAGATAGAGAGAGAGGGTGGGAGAGAGAGAGAGAGAGAGAAATAAAGGGAGAGAGAAAGAGAGAGAGAGATAGATAGAGAGGGTGGGAGAGAGAGAGAGAGAAATAAAGGGAGAGAGAAAGAAAGGGAGTGAGAAAGAGAGAGAGATAGAGAGAGATAGATAGAAAGGGTGGGAGAGAGAGAGAGAGAAATAAAGGGAGAGAGAAAGAGAGAGAGAGAGAGAGAGAGGAAGAGAGAGAGGGAGAGAGATAGAGAGAGAGGGTGGGAGAGAGAGAGGGAGAGAGAAATAAAGGGAGAGAGAAAGAGAGAGAAATAAAGGGAGAGAGAAAGAGTAAGAGAGGGGGAAAGGGAGGGAGAGAGAGTTAACATTATTTAGGAATCTTTTTTTAATTAGCTTAATTTTTGAAGAGAGACGAAACTGAAAAAAAAATCTGCCAATTAGTGTGGCACATAGCTTCCTCGCGTTCTATTTCGTATACTTTATTGGTTTTATGCTTTTGCAGCCCATTATTATCCAAATTTATTTAATTTTCCTCCCAAATTTGTAAAAATTGTCGAAATCATTTAAGATTTTTTTTTTCTTGAATTTAAGTATTAATTTAGCAATATTTTAAAAAGGGCAGATGGTTGAAATTAATCTGGGGCTATCTTTGGGTTACTTTCGACAAACCATCCAATTTTCATAAAAATCAGACATGTACTTTTGATGATGCACCTAGGTGTAGATAAATGTATGTTGATGACGGAATGAATGTATGACGCAGACGGTTAAAACTTATACGGGACCAATAATGAGCTAATTAGGTCCTAACGTACAAATTTCATTAAAATCGGACGTGTAGTTGTTAATATATGTTCGCAAAAAATGAGCGACAGACAGACATGGAACCAAAAATATTCCTTGATGTCTGAAACGGCTATCTACCTTGAAATTTTTGAAATCGGAGACAAAATATTTTCGTTCTTCAGAACGATCATACAACTTACGTTATCTTCGGTAAGCTTGAAAGCAATACNTATTTAAGCGTAATATTCTGCTAAATAGTTATATCTTTTTTGAAAATAACTTAAATAATTGTAGTGACTAACAAATTTTCTATTTTACAATGATTATTTAAAAAAAAAATTACTAAAAATTGAAATAAAAAACAGTTGTTAATAAAAAAAGTGGCAACCCTGAATTGTCTTACCTTTGTTTTGTTTTCTTGATGACTCAAACTTTCGTTTTTTTACAACTTTAATTTATTTAAATCTTTTAAATATTAAAAAGGGAATATAATAATTAGTTAACAATGTTTGCCTAGTTGGAAGTTTTATTGGTGACAGTAAAAACAATATTGACAGGTTTAGGGGGGGGGGGCTATAATTATTAGCATAAAATTATCAAATCAGGAATCTATGCACCACACTACTTGGCAGACTATTACATAAGCTTCTCACTTATGGCTTATACTATAGAAAAATAGATCATTGCAAATAAAAAGATATTAATTTTTGTTTTGCTTCCAAGCTTACCGGAGGTAACGGAAGTTATTTTAAGTATTTTTTTATTAGTATAATAAAAAGGAAAGCCTCTTTATGAATATAATTATAATTTTATTGAGGCCCTGATAATGACCGAGAATCCAAATGCTAGCTTTGAAAATTTAAAATAGAATTTGTGTGAAGGCATTCCGGTTTTATTATACTAATAAAAAATAAAAAAAAAAAAATAAAAAAAATCAAATGCATATCTCTTTATTTGTATTTTAATTAGTTTTCTATAATTAGGAAGGTGTAGAGCAAAGTTTTGTTTTAAGTTAAAAAAAATGTAATTATTATTAAACTAGAGACAGAGAGAGATAGAGGAAGAGATATAGAGGGAGATAGATAAGAGAGAGAGAGATAGAGGAAGAGATATAGAGGGAGATAGATAAGAGAGAGAGAGAGAGAGGAAGAGATATAGAGGGAGATAGATAAGAGAGAGAGAGATAGAGGAAGAGATATAGAGGGAGATAGATAAGAGAGAGAGAGATAGAGGAAGAGATATAGAGGGAGATAGATAAGAGAGAGAGAGATAGAGGAAGAGATATAGAGGGAGATAGATAAGAGAGAGAGAGATAGAGGAAGAGATATAGAGGGAGATAGATAAGAGAGAGAGAGATAGAGGAAGAGATATAGAGGGAGATAGATAAGAGAGAGAGAGATAGAGGAAGAGATATAGAGGGAGATAGATAAGAGAGAGAGAGATAGAGGAAGAGATATAGAGGGAGATAGATAAGAGAGAGAGAGATAGAGGAAGAGATATAGAGGGAGATAGATAAGAGAGAGAGAGATAGAGGAAGAGATATAGAGGGAGATAGATAAGAGAGAGAGAGATAGAGGAAGAGATATAGAGGGAGATAGATAAGAGAGAGAGAGATAGAGGAAGAGATATAGAGGGAGATAGATAAGAGAGAGAGAGATAGAGGAAGAGATATAGAGGGAGATAGATAAGAGAGAGAGAGATAGAGGAAGAGATATAGAGGGAGATAGATAAGAGAGAGAGAGATAGAGGAAGAGATATAGAGGGAGATAGATAAGAGAGAGAGAGATAGAGGAAGAGATATAGAGGGAGATAGATAAGAGAGAGAGAGATAGAGGAAGAGATATAGAGGGAGATAGATAAGAGAGAGAGAGATAGAGGAAGAGATATAGAGGGAGATAGATAAGAGAGAGAGAGATAGAGGAAGAGATATAGAGGGAGATAGATAAGAGAGAGAGAGATAGAGGAAGAGATATAGAGGGAGATAGATAAGAGAGAGAGAGATAGAGGAAGAGATATAGAGGGAGATAGATAAGAGAGAGAGAGATAGAGGAAGAGATATAGAGGGAGATAGATAAGAGAGAGAGAGATAGAGGAAGAGATATAGAGGGAGATAGATAAGAGAGAGAGAGATAGAGGAAGAGATATAGAGGGAGATAGATAAGAGAGAGAGAGATAGAGGAAGAGATATAGAGGGAGATAGATAAGAGAGAGAGAGATAGAGGAAGAGATATAGAGGGAGATAGATAAGAGAGAGAGAGATAGAGGAAGAGATATAGAGGGAGATAGATAAGAGAGAGAGAGATAGAGGAAGAGATATAGAGGGAGATAGATAAGAGAGAGAGAGATAGAGGAAGAGATATAGAGGGAGATAGATAAGAGAGAGAGAGATAGAGGAAGAGATATAGAGGGAGATAGATAAGAGAGAGAGAGATAGAGGAAGAGATATAGAGGGAGATAGATAAGAGAGAGAGAGATAGAGGAAGAGATATAGAGGGAGATAGATAAGAGAGAGAGAGATAGAGGAAGAGATATAGAGGGAGATAGATAAGAGAGAGAGAGATAGAGGAAGAGATATAGAGGGAGATAGATAAGAGAGAGAGAGATAGAGGAAGAGATATAGAGGGAGATAGATAAGAGAGAGAGAGATAGAGGAAGAGATATAGAGGGAGATAGATAAGAGAGAGAGAGATAGAGGAAGAGATATAGAGGGAGATAGATAAGAGAGAGAGAGATAGAGGAAGAGATATAGAGGGAGATAGATAAGAGAGAGAGAGATAGAGGAAGAGATATAGAGGGAGATAGATAAGAGAGAGAGAGATAGAGGAAGAGATATAGAGGGAGATAGATAAGAGAGAGAGAGATAGAGGAAGAGATATAGAGGGAGATAGATAAGAGAGAGAGAGATAGAGGAAGAGATATAGAGGGAGATAGATAAGAGAGAGAGAGATAGAGGAAGAGATATAGAGGGAGATAGATAAGAGAGAGAGAGATAGAGGAAGAGATATAGAGGGAGATAGATAAGAGAGAGAGAGATAGAGGAAGAGATATAGAGGGAGATAGATAAGAGAGAGAGAGATAGAGGAAGAGATATAGAGGGAGATAGATAAGAGAGAGAGAGATAGAGGAAGAGATATAGAGGGAGATAGATAAGAGAGAGAGAGATAGAGGAAGAGATATAGAGGGAGATAGATAAGAGAGAGAGAGATAGAGGAAGAGATATAGAGGGAGATAGATAAGAGAGAGAGAGATAGAGGAAGAGATATAGAGGGAGATAGATAAGAGAGAGAGAGATAGAGGAAGAGATATAGAGGGAGATAGATAAGAGAGAGAGAGATAGAGGAAGAGATATAGAGGGAGATAGATAAGAGAGAGAGAGATAGAGGAAGAGATATAGAGGGAGATAGATAAGAGAGAGAGAGATAGAGGAAGAGATATAGAGGGAGATAGATAAGAGAGAGAGAGATAGAGGAAGAGATATAGAGGGAGATAGATAAGAGAGAGAGAGATAGAGGAAGAGATATAGAGGGAGATAGATAAGAGAGAGAGAGATAGAGGAAGAGATATAGAGGGAGATAGATAAGAGAGAGAGAGATAGAGGAAGAGATATAGAGGGAGATAGATAAGAGAGAGAGAGATAGAGGAAGAGATATAGAGGGAGATAGATAAGAGAGAGAGAGATAGAGGAAGAGATATAGAGGGAGATAGATAAGAGAGAGAGAGATAGAGGAAGAGATATAGAGGGAGATAGATAAGAGAGAGAGAGATAGAGGAAGAGATATAGAGGGAGATAGATAAGAGAGAGAGAGATAGAGGAAGAGATATAGAGGGAGATAGATAAGAGAGAGAGAGATAGAGGAAGAGATATAGAGGGAGATAGATAAGAGAGAGAGAGATAGAGGAAGAGATATAGAGGGAGATAGATAAGAGAGAGAGAGATAGAGGAAGAGATATAGAGGGAGATAGATAAGAGAGAGAGAGATAGAGGAAGAGATATAGAGGGAGATAGATAAGAGAGAGAGAGATAGAGGAAGAGATATAGAGGGAGATAGATAAGAGAGAGAGAGATAGAGGAAGAGATATAGAGGGAGATAGATAAGAGAGAGAGAGATAGAGGAAGAGATATAGAGGGAGATAGATAAGAGAGAGAGAGATAGAGGAAGAGATATAGAGGGAGATAGATAAGAGAGAGAGAGATAGAGGAAGAGATATAGAGGGAGATAGATAAGAGAGAGAGAGATAGAGGAAGAGATATAGAGGGAGATAGATAAGAGAGAGAGAGATAGAGGAAGAGATATAGAGGGAGATAGATAAGAGAGAGAGAGATAGAGGAAGAGATATAGAGGGAGATAGATAAGAGAGAGAGAGATAGANAGGGCAGATGGTTGAAATTAATCTGGGGCTGTCTTTGGGTTACTTTCGACAAGCCATCCAATTTTCATAAAAATCAGACATGTACTTTTGATGATGTACCTAGGTGTAAATAAATCTATGTTGATGACGGAATGAATGTATGACGCAGACGGTTAAAACTTATACGGGACCAATAATGAGCTAATTAGGTCCTAACGTACAAATTTCATTAAAATCGGACGTGTAGTTGTTAATATATGTTCGCAAAAAATGAGCGACAGACAGACATGGAACCAAAAATATTCCTTGATGTCTGAAACGGCTATCTACCTTGAAATTTTTGAAATCGGAGACAAAATATTTTCGTTCTTCAGAACGATCATACAACTTACGTTATCTTCGGTAAGCTTGAAAGCAATACAGAAACCTTTTGTACAATGCGTAAAAGCATAAAATTATCTCCGAATTTCGGGTGCTTCAACCGCATAATTATATGCGAATTTTTCATTTATACTGAAATTTCGGCCCTAAATATAGCCTGTGTATTATACGAGAGTGCATTTTATGCGCGAGATTTTACAGTGTGTAATCTAATATTATTTCTTTATTCAAAAATAGTAGATAATAGTAGAGATTGTCCTTAAGAAAAGAAATTATGTCGTCTAAAAATAATCATAGAAAAAAAATAATAAAACTGCAAGGGGAGGACTAATTAGAAGGAGTGGGGGAGGTATGTCTAAGAGCTTACAATGCGGTTTGTTTGTCTAGGTGGACGTAGTGCGGGGGTGGGTGTGTACTTGTGTAGATACACGACCTTGTGCTAGTGTGTTCTGGCTAGGTGCCGAGGTATGCAACCTAGTACACTACTGTCCAATGCATCTAATACTAAAACAATATTACACTAACATCTACACACAAGGTCATCATGTACGTCACACTGCCACACTTCTCTAAACAAAAATAATGCAAATATCTTATATTTAGTTTTTATTTATCTAATATAACTCGGCTTCTTCTTGAATTTCTATGCTTTTTATAATTTTATATTCTCAGAATATAGTTAAATACAATTTGTAAATATTATTATTTTAATGCACAATAAAACCATATTATAGGTATAATGTAATTAACCATATATATAGGTTATTAAGGTGACCTCCATCAAAGCTCTTACAATTAACATAAGGTAGCGGTTAGAGAGATGCCTAAAGCTGCTTCAATTTTCACCGGGGTCACATTCATTTTTAAGCTTTCGTTGGTAAAACCAAAAAAATAAAAAAAATACGTGTGGTGTCGCGGGACGCCAGTAGGAACGAAGTTCCTTATATTTTTCNTACCTACTAGAGAACCAGGTAAAGTATTATTTTACTGTCATTAATAAATTTTTATACTGGAATAAATGTAGGGGTTGAGCTTTATTGTATATCGAGCTTGAAATTGTAACCATACTCTTCCCGATCGTCTGCACACGTACACCACATATGTAATTGAAATTCAAACACTCAGCGCGCAACGTGTTTTACAGCTTACCTTTGCGTTTAAAACTTCTTCTTTTAAACAATAATTATTATTCCTGTTATTTCCTTCCACCATCTTTCTTTATCTTTCTATTATACCCCACATTCTTGTCTTTTCTATCTAATCTATGTTTTCATATATTGTTATGTATAATATAATATGTACAGTACATTATATGTTCAAATAGAACACGAGGCCAAGAAACTAAAATTACTTTAAAAATGAAGTGAACCCAAATAAAAACACTTGTCTAAAAAAAATAAGCCAAGTCTCGCATAAAACGCTGTGAGATCATTGGTTTAGCCAAGTCTCCCCCCTATCCANTTAACTGGGAATCCAAACTGGCGAATAATTATAATAATAATTTAAATGGGGTATCAAATGATTTGTCATAATTACCGTAAGAAGTCTTAGATTAAATACATGCACTTCCATCTTGAAATTGAAATGGCTATTCGAAAACGCCTGTCACTAAATATGTTTTATGTCATGAAAGGAAGTATTCTACTTTCATGGTCGTAGTACAATCGGTTTCGATTAACTGGGAATCCAAACTGGCGAATAATTATAATAATAATTTAAATGGGGTATCAAATGATTTGTCATAATTACCGTAAGAAGTCTTAGTTTAAATAGATGCACTTCCATCTTGAAATTGAAATGGCTATTCGAAAACGCCTGTCACTAAATATGTTTTATGTCATGAAAGGAAGTATCCTACTTTCATGGTTGTAGTACAATCGGTTTCGTAGGTATCGGATCATGAAAAGATGCCTTGACGAGCACCTAGACCTAGAGGCTTAGAGGAACGTACACACAACATTTCACGGTCATTGCACCAGTAGTTCTAGAGAAGATGTAATGAGCCAGAAAATGGCTATTCCATTGTATATATGTATTATAAAGGGTATAATATAACTCTTGCAAACTTCAGGATATGGTTAACCATGCAAAAATCAAGAGAAAAGTACATAAGAAGGTCTATCCTATAATGCATAATTATGTATTTATCAAAATTTATTTTATTTATAAAATATTTTACATTCTCATATAAAGAGAAAGTATTGTGAAGGGCGAAAATTCGATTTTGATGGATTTACACGTATTGAGGTCCCCTGAGTCCAACAAAGTTGTGGGCAATCGAATGCTTACTCTTGAAGAGTTTGTTACTATTCTTGTTCGTGTCGAGGCTGTACTCAATTCTCGTCCTCTATGCGATATTTCGTCCAGTCCAAATGAGTTAGAGGCACTCACTCCTGGTCATTTTTTAATAGGAGCCCCTCTCGTTGCTACTCCAGAGTTATCCGTTACAGAGTTACCATTAAATAGATTGTCAAGGTGGCAAGAAGTTTCTCGAATAGCCCAACATTTTTGGCAACGCTGGTCCTCTGAATACCT